>SSNR01000187.1:950202-1088935 GCA_006937965.1 Callopanchax toddi
CACACACCACCACTAATAAACGCTAAATCTGTGATGTTAAACCTCAACGGATCAGACTAAACAGCCACACGTGCTCAACTGGATTCAATCTGGAGAATCGGTAGATCCAGTCATTGTATTTTTAGACCATTCTTTAACTACTTTTGCAATGTGAGCACATCATCCTTCTAAAAGAATGCTCTTCCATATGAGAATAGTTTCCATGAAGGGATCAGTCAGGGACAAAGTTTAGCAAATTCTCATTTTGAGATCAGCTTCTGGTGATGCAGCTAAGACAATATATTTAGGCAGATTCATGAAGCAGCAAATCAATCTTACTAGCACACATACCCTCAAATTATGAAGACATTTGCATCCAATCACATTAGAGCATGTGAGGAAACTTTTAGGGCTGTAAAAAAAAAAAAAAGGTGTGAAAACAGCTGAGGTGAGCAGGAGCAGCTTGAGTCCTACCTATGCCCTTGTATTTAGCAGCTGTGCGCACTGAAAATCTGTTGATAGCCTGCAGGTCCTCTGGGGAAAGCTGATAGGGCGGTCGCAGCTTGATCTCTGTCTGCATGTCAGCCAGGTTGATCTTGGTGGACAGGGAGCGAGGGCTGTTGTAGCGCTGTTTGGTTTTCTGGATAAAGGTGTCTGAGGGTGACAGTCAGCACAAAAACAAGCTGGTTAATACTACAGTAAGTAAGTAAGTAAAGTTTATTTATATAGCACCTTTCACAGAAAAATCACAAAGTGCTTCACAGAAAACACACTCATACAGTACACAGATGCAGGGCAGCACTGGCCACGGGTCCAAAATTATTCAGAAAAACAGAAAAGGCGAGGAGAGAGTGGGACCAGGGCCAGTGCCGACTCCCAAAAACACTGCAGACGGAGCCGACAGATGGATCATTTTGTGTGCAGAATCAAACATGATAAAAAACAAATAAAATCAAGAAAACAAACAAAATATCTTTAGCTGGCTTGAAAGCCAGTCCAGACCCTCATAGAGCCCATCCCCACTAGTAGCACACGTGGCCTGGATATACCAGTTACGATGGAGCAAAACAAGGGAGATAAACAGATTGTTTGCATTAGAGATAAGAACACTGTGACTAATGGAGAAAACAAGGTCTTTCAACCACTGCCTTAACTTCAATATGATTTACCAATAAGAAATAACAGTTTCCATTAATGGCTTAATAGATTATCACCCATAAAAAGCAAAAGGCCGTGGATGTTTTCTGTGTAGCCTTTCCAGTAAAGCTTCAACATGCACCAGTGTCCCGAGTCTAGTTTTCATCAGACTTCTGTCCCTTAAGTCAAACAGTCAAACATGTGTGCATCATCACTGGTGATTCTTATCTGTTACACCTGGAACATTTTAGCAGGGCAGCAGTTTCAGCTCAAAGACTGAAATCACGACTTGAATAATTCCTCCTGAACAGCCTCAGTTTCCCTACTAATACTGGAAAAATCAGCTATGTGAAGCCCAAACAAAATATCTAAAGAATGATCGACTTCCTACTGAACCAACAATATACTGAACTGTGACACCAAATCAAAGAGAAATGAAAATTTTAATAAAAGTTTTTATTACTGATAAACAAACAAACAAACAAACAAAAACATTTGCCCTTCAAATCTATAAGCAAGTGGTTTACTATGTGATAAACTGTGGCAGAAAATGTAAAACTTACCAAATTCAATGAAGGAGTACGGCCGCACGGCGCTGCTGATACGTTTAGTGTCATAAGTGACAATAAACTCCTTCTGCAGCTCATCCAAGAAGCAGAAAGCCAGCACACTGGGGTAACTAGCAGTGCACACCATCAGGTACCCAACACCCAGTGAGTATGTGAAACTAAAATCAACAAACAAGCACAAACATTACTGCTTTTAGAGCAGCACACAACTACAAACACCGACATTCCTGTAGCTCTGATCACAGTTTCAACCATTACAATGTAAACACAATGCTGCTTTGAAAAAATATCACACATTTACAGATAATTAGACTCTTAACACATTTACTGTATATTCATTTACAGGCACCTGTTCTATCTACTAACCTTGTGGTGATAATTGATACAATGAACACAAATTACATTTCTCAGATTCAAAGATGCTTGTCTTAATTTAACAGCTCAGAGCATAATTATTAATAAAATAGAAACCATCATCAACAAAACAATAGGCAACATAAACGCCAGAAGAGGCTGGTGTGATGATCGTCAAGGCATAAAAACAAGTGTTCATTAGTGTTTCTATAGACAAAGAATTACATTTGTCTTACTGTGTCGCTTGAGTGGGTCAGAAATTCAATATATTTAACTAAACACAGTGAAGAGGCTTTTGGAGAGAACTCTGGTCATTTGATTGACCTGAATGGTGAATATATGGGCCACTGGTTACAGCCTGCTCCAACTAGGATGAGAATGTGAAGACATTCAGTTGTTTCTAATGTAATAAACCAGAACATGAGGGCTGATAAACAGTATCAATCCCCACCACTATTAACTAACCAATGAGAATTCAATTAACTAAAAGAATGATAAAGTTAATCAAGATAATTTTCATTACAAGTAAGAAATCAGGTTTAGTGTTATTAGAACTTTGGAGATCAGTTAAATACTTTGTTTGGGATGATGTGAAGAATTCTGTCACAGTCCAGTGTCACTAATAAATTATCTGATAATAAAACACATCTCACCAAGTACAGAATAAAAACTGAAGTGGGAAAATACCATTTAGAGTGAATAAACACAGGACAAGCCATAATATGAAAATCAAATGATCTAAACTACACCAGCTATAAGAATTTAGTTGTGATTTAATCTTAAAGAACAAGATTTGTTTTATGGCAGAAAAGTGACATAAAAGCTACTAAAATGTAAAATAAAAAAATCTAAGACCTGGCTTTGGTTTGAAATACAGCTCTATTCTGAGGTCCCTGTCCTTTCAGTTTTACAGTCATTGGATCCTTCAGGCTAATCAATGAAAGAAACGTATCAAAAGGAAGCTGTAGTTGCTCAAAGTTGCAGCCGGCTCATTTACGGCTGATGCTGAGCTTTTTAAGGTCATGCCTTGTGTTCTAATAAGACTAATTAGCTGATAACAAACACTGCTTGAAAGTGTTTCAAAGTCTTTTCCCTGAGCAGAAGCTTGGCTTTTAGAAATGGTTTAACAGCTCAAATGGTCCCCTGGCTGTTAATTTAATCAAATGAGGAGGCATGTTTCAGTAAAAGTACTGATATAAGTCTAGAATCAAGCAGGAAAACTGCCAGAAAAGTTTATTGTGGAAGAGGATGAATTATCAAGCTTCTTGCTTGTGACTGCAAATATGTTTTCAATCAAATCTAACAGATTTACAAGGGAAGCAGAATTAGATGACTTATAGTTTCTATCAATGCAATGTAGTCATTGCTTTAAAAGTGATATTTCATCAAAAAACCAGCACAGAATCAAACCTACTTAACGTTGTAAGGGCCGGATTTAAATGTGCAGCGGTCAGGGAACTGGCTGAGTTTCCGGGAGAGACCTTTGAGATGCCTCTTTGTTTCCTGAAGTTCTTTTTCTTGTTCATAGTCGGTGGACGCTGAGAGAGGCAGGCCGTCCGCGACGCGAACCACTGAGGCAAACAACACCATTGACATTTTAGAGATGAGGCTGTCTCACTGGAGGCCTGCAAACACAGATGAAAAATATATTCCTGAGTGAACACATCTTTGATTGAAATACTTGTCTTTTTTCATTGTAGTGATTATAAAGATCCATGCTTTAAAACATTTTAAGGTTTATGGCTAACTTTCACAATACTGACATGCATCTGGGCAAAAGTGGTCATTTGAGCCTTTTAATGGTCTTATTTTGAAGGGGGAGGATGTCTGTAAATCATGCCATGTGTGCATCACTCTTTGACAGCCAAACCCAAGCAATAGTACTAAGTGTTGCACAATTCATTTAAAAATATCTTATTAAGGGAATGGGGCTTTGCTAATCAAATGTTAGTCATAGCAAAATAATGTTATGTACTTAATGATATCACAAGGTAGAAACACTTTGAAAAACTTTAAATACCACACTATTTGTTTGACTAAAAACTATCTGGAGGCTGGAGCTTTATTTTTGACAAAAAAGCTGCTTTCATAAATTTAACAGAACAGAACATTGTCATTCTAAATACTATGGCCAGTTGTTTGAAGCATCTTTTATTTCATTCTGACCCTCACTATGGAACAGCCTTCCTGAGGACCGATGAACGTGGTGATGTTTTTAAAGCAAACAGACATTTTTCTGCAAGCCCTAACTTTATTGTATACATTTATATTTGAATACACTTTAAGATAATTCTGTGGTTAATTTTTAACTCACGCTTTTTGAAAAAAGTGTAGATTCTTTTTTATTTCATTTTGTTATTACTGTACAAATTTGTTTTACTTTAGAATTCATACTTTTATTGTCTTTTTTTAACCACCTCTGGTGTTTTCTAATAAAAATTGAGTTTCCTCAATTTCTTTGGTTCTTTAATATTAAAGTTGTTGCCATTTTTTAGTTTTGATAATGAAAAGAATAAAATTACTTTATTGATCCCGCAGGGGTAAATTCACTTGTCACAGCAGCATACACGAGAATTAAAAGCAAGTAAATGACACACGAGTGTCACATGATGAAATAGACAATATAAGAGGATGAGATAAAGTACAGGAGTGAATTTACAAGACTGTACAGAAATCAACTGATATAAGTATAAAAACAATGCTGTCCTAACTCATCTCTTGCTTGTAACTGTGGGCACTGTTGCCCTTTTGCTTGTTGTTGGTTTTGTGTTACACTAATTTGTATGAAAAATGCTTTATAAATAGAGTTTGATTGATTTGTTGTTTGTATTGATTTGTTCTTGTATAGTGTGTTAGAACAATAATAACAAAATCTTACTAGATATATTACTACGATTTTTTTCATGAGTTGATATGTATTTGTACTTGTGCTGAAGTAAATTTATTTTTAAATATTCCAATATTAATGGTTAAAAATGGTTAAATAAAAAAGAATAGTGAACCTGCTGGTCCAAGACAGGTTGAGTCAGAACCACGGAGAGCTCCCCGGCTAAATGATGCTGAGAGGAAATGGTCCGACGTACTCTTACCACATACACTCATGTCACTCGTGACAAAAATAAAGAACTAAAGTTCAAGACGGATTTAAGAGTTTAGTATTACTAAGACGTTAAATAAAATAAAGCATTAAAGCGAGACTCTAATGTGTGGGCTTATTAGCTAACACTGAACTTCAGAGCACCAAAAACAGCAGCTTTATTTGCTCTTACAGATAAAACTGTGGGCATACATTACCTTGTTGCACACTCAGACGGTTTAATGTGTGTTTGAAAGTAAGAAAACTGAGTGAATATGTGAAGGAAAGCTACAACTTTAGAAAACCGATTAGCCAGCTAGCCACTGTAGACGCTAACAACATTAGCTTAGCTGAATCAGGCTAGTGAGCTAATCTGTAGATACTTAACATGCTAACAACTTTAAACAGTGTTACGTATATCTAAATTAAGCATACATTTAGGAAAAACGGAGTCAGTTAGCTGAAAAGACCATACCTGGTAAAGAAGTGCAGCATTATGCAGATATCTATATTGTAAAGCCCTGAAAGTGTGCAGGGCAGCGCTTGGTTACGTTTACGTGGCTGTTTCGCTATGCATTGTGGGTACAAAAACATAACGTAAACAAACCAAACCAAACTTTAAAAAGAGCATACTTTATACTGAATTTTGTTAAACTATATATATATAGGCAACATTTGTATGTCTACATTTCTAAATACTTTAAAATAAATGTGTATTAATATTTTCTACTGAACAAGAGGCAAACGAGACACTTCTTAGTCTGGACCCATGAGCCCAGACACATTGAAATGCAGTGAGATCCAGATCTATCACCTTATCCAGGTTGCTTCAGATATCATGTTAATCTATTGGTATAAATCAGAAATAAAAGGTTTGTATACATCCAATATTATAATAGCTGTAGGTTTTGTTTTAGTGCTAAACAGCAGGTAAAACAACTAAATACTTTTTTTTTTTTAAATACTCAATTTTCCACTTTTGTGAATTTTGCTGTGTAGGCCTACAGCTGAAATAGATTCCTTATTTAGCAGAATTTTGCAAAGCCTTGAACTGGCTCAGGTTGAAAAATCAATCTAATGGAAAAACTTGCTGCATAAAATTAGTCTTCCACTGACCTTTCATTGTCTAAGACTGGGCTGTTTAAGAAAAGAATGAAAACATGCCATTTTAAATTCACAAGTCACTTCATCAGTAATGTCACTGAAATGCTTAGAGAAGATTTTAAAGTCAAGTTTTAGAGTCTACATAACAATTCAGTCTCAAAAGAAGCCCCCAGATGTGTGTGTATCCAGTAGTGTTTGGTAGTGAAACCAAACCAGAAACTAAAAACTGCCATTTTTTTCTGGAATATATACTTGACCTGATGTACTTGAAGATAAGAATGCCTTGGAATGCTCCATTTATACTCAATCACAGACTCTCACCTGTCACTCACAATCTGTCGATTGTTGAATCTGGCAGGGCTACAGGTTCCTTTAAATATTTACTTTTTAATTGTCTTTCTTGCAGTCCTCGTCTTGCTGGTAAATTTTAGATTGGGCAAATTTTTACTGATGGATGATAAGAATCCATTTTATAATTTAAACTCATATTAGATTCTGTTTGTTCTTATTTTGCTCCAGTTATTAGTTTCCACTAAGGACCAGAAGAAAACTATCCCCATTTCTAAGTATCTGATGTTGAAGGAGTTTATATTTTTTTAAGTTGACTATAGCATGAAAAATGAATAATGAATAATGTGTATCTAGAGCCTGCCAAGCTTTAGTGCTCCACTTAGATCTGAAATAGGACATTCACTGGTGTCAGCATTTTCTTCAATTTTCATACATTTTCTGTTGAAATGTGAATAAAAAACTGTGGCAAAGGAAATGAAAACAACAGCATGAAGATTGTTATTGGCCTCGTCCTTCACACATACGTATTCAATCTCCCCGGAGCCCAACAATGTGTCAGCCTGAGGGAAACTCCTCTGTGCCCTCATGGAGTGTTTGTGTGTGTGTTTGTAAATGGGAGAGAGAGATGGACACACAGGGAAAAGTGGATGATGGATGTGTGCTGCTGCTGACAGGTTGATGAATAGCCACAGGTCTCTGCGAAGGTTTAATGCAGAAAGTGGCAGGTGTGAGGAAAGCGGTGTTGTCATTTGCGGTGACACAGTCTAAACGCAGGTGCACACACATTCACAGAAATCATACATCACCGCTAATTGTCTTTTTCCCTTGGATGTCATGTCATTGGTACTGGTACACATTTCAATTCTGAGTTCAGGAATCTTCAGAAGTCTGACTCTTTCAGAAATACAAGTCATAACCAAAGTGAAACATTATCCAGGCTATTTAATCAAACAGTTCTAACACATTTTAATTGTGTAAAACTGTATAATCTCATGACAAGACCAAAGCTCATTACTTTCTTGTTAGTGAGCAATACTGACTGCAGCTGGTATTTGTTTGACACCACTTATTGGAGTAATATTTATCCATCACCCTCAGATGGAAGGAAGTTGGTTCAGAACACAACCTCACCAAGGCTCAAGCCACTGTGGACTGGAACCTGCTGCAACACTAGGGTCTCTGTCCACAGTCCACGGACTGCAGACCAAGAAGGAAGCTTCAAAATACACACCTTCAAAATGTGAACCTGAAATCTGCAGCTGCTAAAAACGATGACAAATGTCTTCTGGAGAAAAGTTTATGGTCAGACAAGGAAGATGGAGCTATTTGACCACAATAAAAGGAAGGTTGTTTAAAGAAATCAAAATACACATTTGGTCATTAGATTTTCTCATGAGAAATCAGTAATGATGGACAGGAACATAATGGTCAGTGTATTTGTTTAGAAACACACAAAATAAATCAAACTAATAAAAAAGTTTAAATAATTAAAACTTTAAATTATAAATAAAAAGACTAATGTCATGTTGTGATCTTATTAAACACAGGGCATATTAAAATACTGTAATTTTGAAAAGGTGGTCCTGAATGTGAGGTAGAAGTCATTTGGAACAATTATTTGGCCAGATCAAAACAATGAACTATCTTGTGACTAGTTGTTTTTTGATTTCTGCCAGGCGATTTTTACTCTCTGGGGATTTGTTGAGTCATAATCTATTCTGCAAAAGCCATAGAAAAAAATTAAATAAAAAATATTAAATCAACTTAAATTAAATTGAATCATTAAAATAAATTTGGATTTAAAGGTAATATGAATTTTATTCAAACAGATGACATAGATTTGATTGATTATTTTGCTTCTGCTAGGCATATGACGCCCTCTTGTGGCAGTTTGATGATATTACAATGATTGTAACTACAGCGCTAAACAAATAAAATAAACAATTCAAATTAAAGTGAAGTGCATGAACCTATGTAAACATTAAAATAAAAAGGCAAATTAATTACATAACGTTATTTTTGAAAAAGTGGTCATTTTAAATTAAGGTTGTTTACATTTGGAATGATTAGCTGAGGATGTTTATAAAAACAAATGAAATTTCAAAACGGTGAAAAATCTTTGGCTTCTGATTCTACTAAAGCACAAGTCGCCCTCTTGTGGCGATGCGGTGATATTACAGCAATTTAATCTACAGCGCATTCTGCTAGAATTAACTTAAAATAAATTAAGCTAAAACACGAAGAATTCATCTAAATTAAATTAGAAATAAAAAGCTAACATAAAAATACTATTTTATCAAACATATGGTAATTTTATGTAATGTTGAAAAGTGACCATTTAAAATTAAGGTAGCCTACTACTAGACATTTGGAATGTATAGCTGAGGTGGTTTGACCAGAAAAAAACAACAACAAAAAAACAACAGTGAACTACCTTGGGACGTCTTGTTCTTTGGCTCCTGTTTCTGCTAGGTGTATGTCGCCCTCTGGTGGTGATTTGATGACAGTCATTATCACGCACATGATGTTAAAAACCAATTTAATTACAATCAAGTAAAAGAAAGACAACTGAATTAAATTAAATTAATAAAAACTTTTAAGAATTCAAATATAATACCATGGTTTAATCAAGCAAAAGTTATGTTAAACACTAGATTTGACTGGTTCTAAGGACATTGCAAGGCAAGTGTCACCCCCTTGTGGCAGTTTGGTGAAATTAAATCCATTTTAATCAACAGTGCATTCTGTCAAAAGATTATGAAACATTTAAATAATGAATTTAAATGTGACGATTTGATGACATTACAACAATTGCAATTTGCAGCGCATTGTGTGATAAAACAATTAATAATTGAAATTTAAATCAAATATAAAACAAATAAAACATTTGAATAAAAAGACAAATGTAATACCACGATTTTATAACACATCAAAACACTATTTTTGACTTGTTCATTGGTTTCTGCTTCTAATAGGCATATGTCACCCCCTTATGGTGGTTTGGTGACATTGCAACAATTGTTATTTACAGGTTATTCTGTTAAAAATAAGCAGTGAAATATAAAAACAATTTCAGACAAAAATTTTATCAGCTGAAAAATTTTATTCCATTGCTCCCAAGTTATTTAAACACCATCAACTGGTTTAAATAAAATACTTGGTTGTTAGAGAAAAATAAATTATCTAAAAAAAAAATGCTTTTTAAATGTTGATTTCTAAAATTTCAAATGAATAAAAAACAAACAGTTAAAAATAGAAACAATGATTGCAGGGAGGTGACAATTTAAAGAACAAACTGACTTCACATGAATAAAACTGATACATAATGGCTTCTCTAACATTCTAACCTGAGCAGATCTTGACTTCATGCTCTACACACCCTCTGGTTCTTATGCTAATTTTGCATTAGTTAAAACACTTTGCCCTCTTGCAAACTCATTAAAAAAAAAAGATCCTTTTAGGCATAAAACGTGTGCCGTTCCTCTGAAAAGCCTCTAAGTGAAACTGAGATTGAGAGGCTTTTTCTTTTAGGGCTCAGAGGCATTAATCAGCCTGCTGAGATTTAATGCTGCATGCATCCCTACAACAGCACTTTATCTACACAGAGCTGAGTGATCTATGGACTGGACACACAAATCTGCAAAGTCACACCTAAGTCCTCATGGGGATGCTGTAAGGCCTGCAGACCCTATTGTTTAAGAGTTTTAACACATTTAAGCTCAGGAAGTGAAGGACATATTCATTTAAAGTTGGTGTGAGCTTTGTCATGTTTGAGTCCTCACATCGTGTCACAATAAATCAGTCAGACCTGCCTGAGCATCACATTAAGTTCTGAAACCCAGTATCGTCAGCGTCAGTTCACCTGCTTTCAGTCTGGTTCTGCTGGTGGATTTCCACTCTGCTCTCTTCAATCTGACATAAATGTCTGCACTAAATTCAGCCACTATTTGCTGAGTCAAATCACATCAACCTAAAGGTGTCAAAGTCATGCTGACGCTTCAGAAAAATTCAAGAGGGGGGGTCACTGAAATTATTAAGTTTCCTGTCTAGGAGTCAAGAATGTTTGTTTCCATCTTTCTAAGAGTTATGAGCGTCTCAGGGGTCCCAGCTCAAACACGGCTCTGAAATCATTTAAGGGGAAAAAAACTCGGAAAAACTGCAAATCCAGCAGAAATGTCTTCATTACATAAAAGCAAGTCAGAACCTTTTGATTTTGTTGGAAATGTTTGGCTTTATTTTTTTTTTCTTGAGGGAAAACCTGTACATATGGCTGGGCACAGAAAAAAACAACAAAGGCAACAATGACTTCTTGGCATAAAGTGTGAAACACACACACACACACAACATGGATTACTTTGGGATAAGGAACGATGCCTTAAAGTACAGCATCAGAAAAAACAAAATCCCAGTAATGTCAGTTACACCCATCTGTAGAAAACCTCCAGTGAATGTCGCTCAAAGGGAGATACTAATGATGATGATGGCGTTTTATGGCCACTCAGAGGAGAGAGGAAAAAACAAAGAGGGGCTTTGTGTCCCAGTCCAGATTAAAATTAAAATGTGGAAAAAAAGGTCAAAAATAGTGTTTAAATAATAAAGTTGCTGTTTTAAGATTAAGAAGGATAAAAAAAATAACTAAACCAGCACTGGCGCACAGACCTTCATTACCCATAATGCCTTGTGTAACTGAACTACGGTGATGCTTCAATAGGTTTGAATGAAATAAACTTTTTTTAGAACATGCATCACATTCTGGATCTGGACCTGGATCCAACCTAGAAAAAACTGCAGGACGGGTTTTACTTTAGAACAATAAAATAAACCATTTTCAGAAGATTTAGCTGTTTAATGATGCTGCAGGGGTAAAGATCACATCACACCTGGAACCAGCTCCTGACATCTAACCATAAAGGGTTCAGTGATCGCCGTAAACATCTTCTATATGTGGTTCAGACGGGACAGGACAGATAGTGTGTGTGTGTGTGTGTGTTTAGGATACAACTGTAAACCATATTTAATTTAGTGGCCTACAGGCTCAAAGCAATGCAGCTGGAATGAAAGAAGATGAATGAATTCCCTTTAACTGTGTTCCACAATCCCTGAGAACCTTATTCATAATGAGAGAAACCCAACATCTAAATAATAAAACACAAGAGCCGTTACAGATATGAGTTTAAATATTAAGACAGGCCGAAGCTTAGGAAAAACAAAACAACTGAATTTAGAAAATCAAAGTTTGACGATGGTCCCAAATCGCTGTGAAGTGGAAGAGCGTCTGAGGGGTGAGAGGTCAGGGTCTGATCAGGACGAGGCGTGGCAGGTGTTCAGCACAAAGCAGTGGGAAAGCAAACACTCGGAAACCAAACCTGTGAACCACGAGTCAAAGGTGTGACTTGATCCAGCTACAGGCAGAGAGAACGCTGGGATCCACTCGCCTCAGAACTTTTGACTTTTCATGGTCAACATGCAACATTTAGGTCCTAAACTTTTGTGTTCTATAAACTCCACATTTAAATGAGTCTAAATCTTATAAAAACAAACAAGACATCCCATTCTAGCTGAACAATGGTGAAACAGATCTAATAATCCTCTCGTTAGGAGGGGAAACCATTTAGTTTTTTCTTATTTGGGTTGGGTCATGAAGGAGCTCTGAAGGCATCCAGCCTCTGATTTCCTCTGACTTCTCTATTTTTGCAATTAGAAATATTTGATATATTTTGATCTTTAAGGCCACAGGTAAGAGCAAATAAAACAATTCAAGACTTCTAAAAGCAAAAACCATAACGGAGACAAATACAGAATATTGACTCTTCAGTAACGGTATTACGGACTGCAGGAATTCACATTTGACTTTACATGCCTTAGGATTTTGTTCTAAATGATCTGAGGCTGACAGATGAGGTTATTAAAACAAAACGCGTCCTCCATGTTGATATGAGCGGATCAGAACCTTCAGTGTAGTGACAATGAGTGCAGCCTTTGTTCAAACCAGCAGTCAGGTCACACAGACCCCCCTGGGCTCAGCAGGGGTCACTATTGCATAGATTCAGTACAGGGTGTAGCTTTGACATATTCAGTCACAGTGATTGTGGAAAAAGGAAAAAAAAAAAAATCACTTTTCTTATCAGTTTTGTGCCCATCAGAACATCCATTAAAAACAGAAGAAGTCTTGAGTGGGTGGTGAGACTGTAAGTACTCTCATTACAAACGAGATCACCACAGTATAAAAATAGCCTTCACTGAGGTCACTGAGTCTCCCAGTCCAGTGCTGAGCTGGTCTTTGCCAGGCTCTAGGGTCACAGTGCACCCCCTCCCCTCTCAGAGCTCCTCCTTCTTCTTGACGACCTTTTCCTGGTCGCGACCTCTTAGACTGCGCATGAATCCTATGAAGCCCACCTCCTGTAAAGAAAGGGATGTTTGGTGTTTTAGTAGCCAGGAGTCAAACATGCTCTGGAGTAAAATCTTAGGATACTGTGTGAGATCATGCTGGGATAAAACTACAATTCATATTATGTCACTTTACAATATTAATAAAAGTTTAAGAAAATCCAGTGTTTAGTTTACAGACGCCCCAACATGCTATGAACAGTAATGTCTACAGTCAAATTCCTGCATGAAGTCATCGGTTCTTTGATCTCAGGTCTAACTTGATCAACTTCCTGTTGTGTGAAGGAGAAACTGCACACAATGTTTAGACAATTCAAACAGATCCCTTGTTTTTAACAAGCATTGTGTTCACGAGTATGAGCAGGAGAAATGGCACCGCTTACCCCACGGTCTCCGTTGTATTTTTCCACGAACTTGCCGTAGTTGTAGTAGTTGAATGTCGGGTAGCCTTCGACCCCCTCCTGCTTACAGAGCTCATGGTTCTGACCTTTAGTGCAGTCCACAGCAGCGTACGCAATCTAAACACAAACAACACAATCACCGTCTGTTACAGAGTACAGGAGACGTGATGCACTGCTCAAATAGTACATACGTGTTCAATAAACAACAAAAGCTAGAACTAATAATTCTGGTAGTGATGGAAATAGATGTCTGTTCACATAAACTTGATGATTTGTAGAAAAAGTAGCAGAAAGTTTGTTAAATCATTCTAAAGGTGGTGTCTTTGTTTTCTAATGAGGTGTTATTAGAATTTGTGAACTCTGATTGGAGAAAAACTTGCCCTAAAACCTTTGTAAAGCTGGATTTATTGATCTGTTATTGTGTGATCACGTGTTTCTGTTTCAACAATAAAAGACATGAATAATCAGCTGATCAACATGATCGTTTTAAAGTATGACCTTTAGTTTTCTTTTGTTGTTTGTAAAGTCGACTGATGTCTTGCTCCATCTATAGACAAAAAGCAGACAGCAATCTGTCCTACACAAACACATCCAGGGAGACTTATGTTACATCGATTAACAACGAGCCGTCCCAATGAGGCGTGAATGCCGCCTCGCTGATGCATGGTTTGGACAGCTGAAATGTCACCCTCTCTCAGGGTGCTGAGCACTGCACGCTGAACTCGCCATCATCAAATAATCCCTCCTCGTCTGTCTGCTTAAGAGGGATGCAGAAAAGAGCAGGAGGAAGAAGTGTTTGACGTTGCACATTTTGGGGTTGAAAGTGACAAACCCGTTTTAAGCTAATTGCTTATTTAGGCTGAGAATTTACCTAAGTGTTGATTTATTACAGAATAGAAACATCGCTGTGTGACGGCGTTACAGCCGGAGAACAAACATTAGCACAAAAAGTAAAGTAGGAATGGAAGTCAGACAAAAAAATAGAGATAACAGATGCAGGTTCTTCTTCTTTGGTATTTTAATCAAGAGTTTAAGCTAGGCTTCATTGTGCTCCAACAAAGGAAGGATTTCACAGTCCTGTGACCATCAAACTGTGCACACTCAGCCAGACGGAGCACGCTCAGCTTACAGAGACAGAAATTCAGCTGGCAGCTCTCTGAATATCATCTTTCTCAAACAGTTCATCTAAAGATACTTTCCATAAAGTGAATTTCTTTGTATGGCGCCCTCTAAGTTAGGACACAGAAGAATGGAAGCAACAAGGAATGTAATGTAACTACAGGCTCCATCCTACTGCTCATCTCTGTGTAATCAATCAGAGTTGCAGCAAACTGACAGGAGAAAATGAAGTTGTAGAGTCGTTGTTCTTCAAAGGTCTGCAGCTAATTCCGTTATTGATCCATCTTCAAGTGACAGAGGACCCCCACATCGAGCCATTTACTGGATCGCAAAATTACCAGCTGGCCTGCTTTCAATCTAGCACCATCTCTCCCAGGAGCAAAATGATAAGAACACACTGGAAGATAGGAGCCTGACCACGACAAAGCAAATATGGTTACAAGGCACAGCTGAATGGGCAGCATCAGATAGGAGAGCCAACTAAACCTAAGAATAGGAGGTACAGTTTAATTAGAATTACTAACAAAAAACTGGAGGTAATCTAGAGGAAGATTCATTGCAATTTCTTTTAAAAAAGTGGAAGATTCAAATAAACCTGAGCCACAAAACATGTCTTTGATTAAGAACAGGATCAGGAGAACAATAAAGAACAAAGTCTGTCTGATTCTGTTCATCAAACTGATTTGAAAGCTGCACCAACAACAGAAGGGTCAAATTATTTCTGACAAATCATAAAAAAACCTCTCACTCAAACCAGAGCAGGAAGCTGTTCCAGTCAACTGACATCTATAATTTAGCTACTGATTAAAATTTAGGGAAAACAACTCGTTATAAACCTTTTATGTAGTTCACAAGCTGTTATGCAGCAAAATGTGGATTCTTAATTGTCTTCAAAGCTGCAGCTAATCTTGTGTTTGTCTTTGGTAAATCAGGCAAGGACTAATAGACCGATCAACGCCGTCTTTTAGTGTAATAAACTGGGACTTGGCCTGATTAATAGTGAAGATCTCCAGTAAACATAGGCTCACTTTAAACCTCGTCTGGCCACTGAGGAAAATATTTGAACACTTTTGGGTCTCAGACACAGTCTTTGGGCCTGATATGACTGTTAGAAGAGCTTTAGAAAGTGAATTTAGCAGAATATGGGACCTTTAAGTCACATTTTCTTTTATTCTGAAAGCCCCAACTTGTACAGACTATAAAAGCTTCATCCTCCCCTCTCTGCCACAAAAGCTAAATTCAGTTATTTTTTGGAAACCCTTGAAAAATATTTGTTTTATATAAAAATGAAACATCAGGATGTTTGTGAGTCAGTTACAGACTAAGGTGGTAAAGTCCCTGACAGGTATGAAGCTAAATGTGAGAATTACCTGACCTGCATGATTACATCTTTAATAACTGTGTCTTTGTGAAAATAACAAAACAAAACACCCAATCTATTTGAAGGCAGGTGAGTTCCTCATCACAGTTGAGATATTTTAAGTCCAGAAATTAAACGACTTGTGTTTTATTTAAGGAGAATGTGTTGAATGAGACTGAGTTTAATGCTGAAGGGAAACTTGTGCATGAAGAGGTCTTGTTCTTGTTACGAGGTGCCACTAAGTGTGCAGCTCTGATTGAACCGACATGCTGTTTCTGTCCGTCTGTTTGACGCCACTCAGCTTTTCTCTCCACTTCTCTTGAGGCAGAATGCTGCATCCTGCTGGTCTTATTGTAAAGTTTAATCAGGAAGGTGTTTGTAGGAAGTTATTGACATCTACTGCAGTAAACTAACTCAGCTTTACTGTGTTGTTTGATAATGTCCAACTTATGACCTTCTCCAACTTTATCTTCTTCCTCCAACACAGAACATGGTGTCGGACAGTAATAACTCTCCAGGGTTTAGTCCTGGATGCTTTCAGCTCTGGCTCCATGTTACAGAGATGAGTTACAAAGAGTTGCCTCAGAAAAATCTATGTAAGCTGTTGAGTTTATGTCACCATTTCAAACCATCTGACAACAATTTAGAGAAATTCCCAACAAATGAGAACACGACGTAGCCTGAGCTCAAGAAGCAATTAACGTCAAACTTCTCCATGAAGTTTTACAATTCAAATACATCAAGTTCTTTCCCACTCTTTAGGATGATAAATTCTCACGAGAATGTCCAGACATACTAATATTTTCTCAGTGTGTATAGTATATGAAAGAACACGAGTCAGAAAGTTAGGAAGTTTGGAAAAAAGCTCTGTAGTCTGAGGTTATTATAGGAAGAGGAGTGGGAGTGTGAGCCCCAGAAGGAAAAGTAATGAGACTGAATGGAGATGGACGTCCACATCCTGTTGTGAACTTTAAAAAACCCAAATGTGCAAAACGTCTGATCAGACTGTGGGTTTAACAAAGTGATCAAACTCATGACTGTTGTAAAGAAAGGAGCAAAATGTTTCCTGTATCAGGATACTGTGGTTTAAGGATGCAACTCTGCAATCAGCAGGCGTGTGTGAAGAATAATAATAAGCATCAAAAAATCAATAGAAAGCAACAAAACATCTGGGAATCTGAATCTAACTCAAAAGTCCTGCTGTCCTCAAATCAACAGATGCTTGTCGGCTTGAAGTAGAAAATGTTTTTTATCCTTTAAAGTATCTGTAATAGTGGCGAGGCCTTAGACAGTGAGTATTAATTCTAGAAGACTTTTAATCAGTCAACATATAAACCGCCCTGTGTTAAAGGCTTTAATTAGCAAACATTTATTATCCAACAAAAGCAGTCCACTTCAAAAATCACTTAGTTTAGTGATGGTGTTTAAATGAGTATGAGCACATTAACAGATTCATTTCATTTATGAGACGAGGGGTTGGGTTGTTATGACTTTATCCTCACAGCAGCCACAGTTTATTTACAGGATAAAAATAAGAGCTAATATTTTATCAGTACTTAAAATGTTTTAGACATTAAGTAGAAACAGAGAGGTAGTCGTTACTGCTGCCAGAAAATAAAAATTATGATTATTAAAATTGCTTTTGAAAGCATCATTAATGAGGACCAAATCTTCCTCAGTCATAGTGAACTGTAACATTTATTCAGCTGCTGAGGAAATGTTCTTGTTGGAGGTTAGTCAGTGTTTTAATTAGATCTCCACTTGTCAGCTGTTTATTCTCATTTGATTTAAAACTTGGTCACCAGCTCCTCCCAAAGTTGTCTCACACTTTCTAACTCATGGAAGCTAAACTGAGAGGGTACTGGACAGGTTACAGACACCCAGGACAGAACCAGTCATGTAAATCTGCCGTCATGTGCAAAAATCTATCAACACAAGGAAGAGGAAACAGCTTTACTGCACCAACTAAAACCAGAACACAACTAACGAGTCAGACTGACCTTACGATCCTCCTTAAAGAGCTCTGCTGCTGTGGTGAAGTGAGGGACGGAGTTCTTACAGTGAGGACACCCTGCAGGAAGTCATAAAACACCTCATGTTGGAACATCAGACAGGTACAAATGTCAAACAGAATTGACTTTCCAATCATGCATTTGTTCACAAAATTAGTTTATACACAACACAGTCACAAACACCTCACAATGTTCACAATCCTGCAGTTAATGTGAAGAGAACTGTTTTTATGGGACTGTGGTCTTCTTTATGGCTGTCATAAACACAACATTCCTGCCTCTCTGCTCTGATAACACTTATACTGTTAGTCACCACCTGCTGATGCTTTATTTGATTCGTTTTTTGTGTCAGAAAAATAAAGTGAAACTTTCTTTAACTTGCCTATTTGGCTGAAAATGTCCAATATCAAGTCCTGGTGAGACCCCTCAAACCTTAATATCTCAGAAGGCAGCTGTATCGGATCTGAAGCTCGGTTTAAAGCCGCTCTGCTGTCATCAGACAGCAGCCAGAGCTGCAGATGGTCTGGGCGTTCTGAGAGGACAGCAGCCTGTTTCTGCCTGATGTACATCTGGAGTCTCTCTTTGTAGACGGTAACACCAAAGGGCCGACGGAGGAAGCAGACTAACCGATGCATCCCGTCTGGCTTTGAAGCTCAAACCAGAAACAAAGGGCAAAACACACCGACAGGAGTGCATGTCTATGTCTGCAAGTGGATCTGGTAGTGAACACGTTTTCCCACATGGAATTCTCTAAAAGTTATTAAACTCAGGACATAAATCTCTACCCGTTAAAAAATGAAAGCAAAAAAAACTTTGAGCACTCTAGAGTAAAAATGTTTGGCGGAGTTCAGTTTAAATGTGCAGATTAGCTCATTCTCATGAATTCATGTTCAGTTGTTGCAAATAAAATATTTTTAGGAGAGTAGCTCCTACCGAGGCCATTCTTTGCCTCCCTGAGGCTTAGGTGGGGTTTATGTGTGTTCTGCAGAGAGGAGATTGGCAGGAAGCTCTGAGTAACACGTGCACACACGCACGCACGTTTCCATGCAGGATAAAATCAAATCGAACAAATCAGAGCTGTGATCACACTCTGCAGCAACATCATACACTTGATATTTCATCAGAAAGCAGCCAAACAGATGAAACGTAACAATTTGTGAAATCTGACAATTACAGAGGATTTGTTTCAGGCTTCATTCCAGGTCTGTGTAGAGGCAGCTGTGGTTCAGTAGCTGCCTTTAAATTAGAATATTGAAGGTTTAATCTCCATACCTGCAGTGAGCCAAAGTGCCCTTGTGCAAAATGCTGAACTCCACCAACTGCCCTGAATAAGCCAACAAGTGGATGAATGAGAGTAACAGGTAGTGCATTAAAAGCGAGTGCACATATAAACGGACAGTGCTGTATGTGAATGTGACTGGGTGACTGAGACGCTGCGCTGGTTGCTCTTCAACTCTGAGTGTTCACTCAGTTTTATCACCTCCTCTTTATCATTTTTATTAGCTTGATTTCTTTAGGCCAGGCTATCTGGATTTTAAATCTGATTTAGTGAATGAACCAGCACAGCTTTGCTGCTGCAGCAATAAGAGAAACATCTTCTCCAACTCCTTCAGTCTCTAAACACACGACTTTCTGCAGAAGGCTCCAGTCAGCACCTGAGCACTGGATAGGTAACAACTAACTGTTTAACTTAGAAAAAACATCTTAACCTGACACAACAGAGTAAACGCTCTATGATCTGTATTGATCACCGCTTTTAAAGTCAAACATCTGGGACTAGAGCCTCCAACACCCAGGCCTGAGGCTGCTACCATTTAGTGTATGGGTATAAATCAGATTCCATATTAGTGAAAAGTTCTTACAGGGAGCGTAGAACATGACCAACGCATGTTTTTTCTTCTTTAGAGCCTCTCTGAAATCTTCTGATCCAAGATGGCTGACACTGGAGGGCTTGTCCTCCCAGGACTGCTCTGGAGGTGGAGGAGCCTGAGGACTGCAGATAAATCATTAATCACATCAACCATTTAAACCATTGATTACATAATTAGAGCATTAAGGACTTAAAAGATGAGTTAATGTACTTGAATGTTTTATAACTTAAACTGAAGATGTGTTAGACAAATTTAACTTTAAGGCAAACCTTACAACTGGAATGTGTTTGTGAGAAGTAAAGAATAGATGCTGCCTGCTAATTGAGTGACTCACTTGTGCATGAACTCCATGATCTTCTCTTTGGTTCGGAGCTGGGGCAGAGTGTATTTCTCCTCACCATTCTCAAAATACTTAACAGTGGGGAAACCAGAGATCTTGAAGCGATCTCCCACAGCCTTGTGCAGCGTGGTGTCTACTGCTGCCAACACACCTGGGCTCTGTGGAAAACACACAATCACTCATGATAACCGTGTGTGTGTGTTAGCAATATATCTCATGAACAGCTATTAATGAAACTCTCATAGATGTGCGTCTACAATAAAGTAACTTCTGGAGTCAATCCAGTTTAATATGGCCACCACAGCTAATTAACATCCACACAAAAATGGCTGCAACCCAGCCAAAACTGTCTAAAAGCTGTTTTGGTAGTAGCAGAGAGCAATCACTAACACATACTCTAAGTGCTGGTATTGTGCAACATCTTTAGGTCAACTGTGTTTGTCTGTTGGCAAAATGTTTGGACCCATTCCTGAAGGCTAGATGTAAGAAGATCTTAGTTTCATAGTAGCATAAAACAGCATCACTAACACCTTCAAGGACTGTAAGACTGGAAAGCTGCATTTAGATACTACAGTATTCAGAAGGAGAGAGTGACAGCAGTGGCCTCTTGCTGGGTGAGCAGCATAAAGCTCATCAAGCAGGCAGCTGTGACCTTTCCTACACGCTCTCATTAGCTCATAGGATACTCGCTCTGCAGAGGTGAGGACAAGACCTAATGTCTCTCATTTGATTGGACAGCTATGGCTCATGGGCCAGTCCAGCAAGTTTGTTGACAACAGTTGTAGCAGAAGCTGGTGAAGCTGTCAGCAGATATTTTAGTTGAGGAAAAGGTTAGCTGCATTAAAAGTGAATTTAAACTAACTGCATTAACAACACTGGTATTGATTTGCAGAATGTTTGGATCAAATTGAATTGAGGACTAAATGCACCATTTAGCTGACAGTGCAGTTTGAGATGCACACCAGCCTTTGGATGAACTTTGTCCATTAAATGGACGTGTAATCTCCGTCTTGCTCCTTTATACACCAGCCTTTGTGGAGTCTGACCCTTAGTTTGAACTCTGACTTTTTAAGACCTATAATTGTTTAAAAAGGTACAAGACAGATGTTTATTCACTGTTTAGGAAGTGTCAAACTAGGCAATAGAAAATATCATGCAACTGTCTTTGAAAAGTTTGATGCTAAAACAGAAACAGAATTAGAATTTCAAACATGGCGTTTTAAGTTGATCAGTTAGTTGACCTTCAGTGCGTATTTTTGCAGACTGAAGGAAAAATCCCTCATGCATCAATAACACAAGCAGCAAGGCAAAGAATAAAAAACCTAAATGATGCTGGATCTTAAGAGCTGACGTAGCTCCAGTCCATCCATATTAGATAATAGTCAGAATTTTCCCGTTGACCTCCAGGGCTGGGCAGACAGCCACAAGGACCAGGTCCAAACTACGGCCTGAGGGGTGCTCACAGATGAGATAATAGCTACAGTCAAGCGGCTGGAGCTTTATAGGCCTTGCTCCAGGTTGTAAAGTTACCACAGAAAAGAAAAACGCACCCAAATAATCAGAAACACATCAGGAAACTGGGCTGCTGGACAGTCTGACCAGCATGTCACCTCAGGCCAAACAGTGGAAACACCATGGTCTGTTAATGAGGCTCTGCTACACCATGTGAATGCGTGTGTTCATTAGAGTGTGACATATGAAACAGAAAGGCCTTTAGACATGCATGATGCAAGCACGCAAACAAAGGTCATGAAACTTACATCTGCAGCCTTGTTGAGTATTTCAGCAGCTTCGTCATATTCTGGCTTCATTTTCTTGCAGTGGCCACACCCTGAAAAAGATTGAAGACAGGATTTACAGCCTGACCAGTGATGTACTGTTCAAGCTGGGTTTATTACCAGTATGTGGAAAGTACAGAAAACTACAAAGAATAAAGAGGGTTTTTATTCACTCAGAAAAAAGTACAGTGAATTACACTTTAGAAAACATTGGCAATTTGAACAAAACATGAATATCAATTTACATTTGAAAGTGTGAATTTTAATCACAGAATTGTCATAAAAAGCTAAATAGCTTGTTGTCTCACCTGAATGTTTCAGATCAACACAAAGATTTCAGTATCAGACAAAAACAAGTTAGAAGGAAAAGTTTTCAAATGCTGATTTTATGTATTAAAGGAAAGTTGCTATCCTAACTAACCTGACCCTATGTGAAAAAGCAATTGACCCTTGAACTTAATAATTGATTGAAACACCCGTAACTGCAACAACTGCAATCATGCACTTGTGATAACTGGTAATGAGTCTCTGTTGAATCATGAACTCTGACCTTAGCTGAAGCAGGGTGTCTGGTGTAATTACATTTTTTATCAAGCATGCTAAATACATCTATACATCCTGATAAGAAAAAAAACCTGGACAAACAAAAATGTAGAAAAAACTTATATATACTGTTTTTTAGCCACAGCTGTCAAAAAGCCTCTAATCCTTTGTTTCAGAACAAAATCAATGATTGTTCCATCTGTCAGCCATCATGCATCACATCCATCTCATCAGCATGCACTCGTGAGCTGGACTCCACTGCAGAATGCTGCCAAACAGAGGAGCTCGTCCTGTGTGCAGCAGCCTCTTCTACTTCAGGCAAAACAACCTGCAGCTGACGCTGTGATGTAAAGAACCACAGCAGGTCAGCAGCACTCTCCTCCTCTAGCTGAGAGAAGGTGTGTGTGTTCACAGGTTGTGGAGCAGGGACGTTGGAATGAGCTTCAAAGTGAAGGAGAAAGAGTTGTTAGCCTGTTTTTACTTAAAATATTTTCTTTTGTGTTTTGGGTAATGTGCACCAAAGCTTTAACCAAGTGAAGCCTGCAGGGCTTTAGATGCTGTTCTCGGTTCTTCTGTTCTGGAATGTCTTTAGAACAGGACATGATGTGTTGGTTTTTGAGATCTTTTAGCCTCCTTCATGTTGTCAGACAGGTTCTACTGAAGTGATTTCCTAATTCTACAGGTCTAGCAGTAATCAGGTCTGAGTGTGGCTGGTGACACTAAACCCAACATTCTAAATAATGTGGTTAATCACAATTAATTCATGATGTTAAGACTCATCATCAGTTATCACAAATGCTCGATAGCAGTTGTTGCCCCTTGACAGTTACTGCCAGTTATTAGGTGTAGGACAATTACTTTCCCACATAGGACCAGGTTGGTTTGGATATATTTAGCTCTTAATTAAATCATTTAATGGTATTTGTATAAACTCAGGTCATCATTGTCTGGTGCTGAAATTCATTTATTATTTTTGAAACATTTACTTGAGGGAAAAAAAGCAAAACCCGACCTTTGTGGGGGGCAGATACTTTCTCACAGCACTGTGAAATATATCCTGTTAAAAGTGTATTTATCTGCAGCTCTACTGAGTTTATCCCACTGATTGAGCCAAATCAGAACCAGCCAACCCCGTCAGCCTAGAGCAGTAAGAGATTTCACCACTGCTTTATATAAACATTACCTCACATCCTACACTAACAGGCAAAATAAGATGCAGTCATATCCTTGAAGACTCAACTTTTCTTAAACAACTTTTGGAAACTTAATTCAATTTCTGCACAGAATCATGTCCTCACTGCCGTCACGTTGCATCAGGTTGACATCAGCTGTAATTCTCTGGTGCTTTGCCGCTTCACTCTGGTTTGTCAGGTGACTCAGAGCTGGCATGTAGAGGATGAAACTCCAAATGAGACAACAGTGTCTCCGATGTTTGCTATGAGACCTAAGTCATGTTTGATTACTTACGACACGTTCTACTGACATGTGCTTGTGACAGAGCAAAGATGGCACAAACAAACTGAGTGAGACTCAGCTCAGATTGTGTCACAAAATTAAAAAAACAGCAGGTGGTGATTTAGATTTGACTGACAAACCCAGATACACTTCATTTATGTGAAACGTCGGATGTCTAAAAGGGGCTCGTGTCAGTCATGGCAGTGAGAGCAATGACAGAAATCTGATGGGTGACTGTCAAGTGAGCGCACACCCTAGAACCAGTATATTCCATCAAGTAAACTTGATGAGACACAGCAGTTTTGCCACTCAGTGCCATATGGGTGGGACTAATAGGGTGGTCAAGCTCATGACATCAGCGTTGTTGGCACTCATGGGGTATTACTGCAAATATAGAGGAATACATTCAGCCCACTCCCAACACTCTGATGAAGCACGTATGTTGGCGTGGTTATGTAGATGGACTGGTCTCTAGTGACTGGTTCAGGAAAAAAACCCTTCAGCAACAGAAACCAGTTCAAGTAGATCCAAAGTCAGACTGAGGCTGGAAACTGAGAGCAACACGTTGACAATTCTGATATTTAGCCAGATATGCAGTGAGCATGAAAGTGACTTTGAAAACAACTTTTAACTCTCAATTTCAAAATGCATTTAGTCTGAGCCATAAAAAGGTCAAATAAAGCATGAAAATGAAAGTAGTGTAGCTTTGAGAGCAACACTCAAAACATTTCATCATCTCAGAGAGCCTGACTGAGAACAAAGGCAGCAAGATCAAAGGAAATATGACTATCACTGTTTTTAAACTGCTAAGTCATGGAGACGTGTTAAGGTAGCAGATAGAGCAGAAACAGGTATAAAAATAGCATTGTCTTTTCAAATGGAAGAAACAACTTACAAGTGATAAATTCCAGTAGAAAAAACAACTGCCTGTAAGCATCTTATAAACCTTTTACCTAAAATAGGCATGATCACATGTATATTTGTACTCCCTTAAATGATTAAAATGTGTTTAACAAGAAGAATGAAGTTATTGACTTGCAAACATTTTGTTTTGTGATATAGGATTCCCAAAATTACAGTAATGGTTAAAGAAGCCAGGTGAGGTGGTTCGAGCATCTGGTCAGGATGCCTCCTGGACGCCTCCCTCAGGAGGTGTTTTAGGCATGTCCTGCTGGCAGGAGACCCCGGGTCGACCCAGGACAAGCTGGAGAAAATACATCTACATGTTGGCCAGGGAACGCTTGGGCGTTCCAGCTGAGGAGCTGGTGGACCTGGCCGAGGAGAGGATGGCCTGGGATGCCCTAATTGGGATGCTGCCCCCGCAACCCGGACCCGGATAAACAGAAAAAGGCAAGGCGAGGTTAAAGAAGGTCAACTTAACAAAACAAAATGAAAATCTGCCTGTGAAGAAACTAGGTCCACCCTTTCTGCTTCAATAGGATTCAAGAGGGAAAATAGCAGCCAGGTGCTGCTGATCAAATGTGCCTTTAAAAGCTGAAAGTTCTGTCAGTTTGCTGGTCTGGAGCACACAGTCACACATTAACACAATAAGGAAAACCATCAGTAATGACCTCACAGGAGCAACTGCTGCAGCTCATCAGTCAGGCAATTCCAAACAAGCTGGAGTCCATCATTCTCCAGTAAGGAGTATTATTCACAAGTTGACAGTTGTCCATCTTCCTAAAAGTGGGCATTCCTGAAAATTCACCCCAAGGTCAAAGGTCAGTGCTAAGATTAAATGTAAAAAAAAAAACAAAACAAAACAAAACAAGAGCTCCACCTCAGACTACAACTCTACCAGGATAAAGGTTCATGATAGTTCAAGTTCAAAAAAGCTGAGTAAAGACAGGCTTTTGAAAAGAGGTTGTAGGAGAATCTAGGTAAAGATCAGAGTATTTTTTATTATGTCCTTATATGTCAAACTCTAAACTGTGTGTAGTTATGTTTTGCCAGGACTGTAAATAACAGTATTTGTGCTATTTGATAAGGATGCGCTGTGCCCACAACACTGCCATAGAGAGATGCATGAATCAAACTTGGTTCGTTTCCAAACCTGTTAAATTGCCCATGTCATATCAGTTCAGGAACTCCTTTCTTCAGGACACAATGCAGAGCTGGTGCTGGCTATAAATCAAGTGTAATATGTCTGGTGGGAAAGAAAAGTCGAGTCTCTTTCAACTAACTCACTGTAGTGTGAGATCGTGTTGAAACTTAGCAGGGAAGCAAAGGGAGTAAGAGGACTTGTTCTGGCCTTTCAAAGTGATGAGCAAGAGAGAAAACCAAATGTCCGTTTTGTTCCCTGTGTCAGCCCTGTTCTGCATGTGAAACAAGTGGTGCACAAGCAGCACGGTCAGTGCATGTGTAGGAGAAAAAGGAGGCTTACAGGACAGTGCTAAGATATTGCTGATTCAGACTGAATGAGGGGGAGAAAAGACCAGAGCACAGCTACACATCACCATAGCTGGAATAACAGTGGGCGTACTAAAAATAGAAAAGGTGAGCTGCCTCTGCTTTACAGGAAAAGATGTCAGAGTTTCATCAAATATTTACATGTTGAGAAACTGAAACTTCAGAAAGGAGGTGTAATGCCAGACAGATTCATCAGATACAGCCAAAACACAATTGTTCCTAAATAACAGCATCATTATCTTTAGCCGTGCCGTTTCTAACAACATCCTGTCCTCAATAAGCTGCTGTGATTTCCTCAAACTAGACACAGGGGACCTTTTGTTTTGGTCGAGGACACAATCACCCGGACTCAATCTGGGAAACATGGCATTCATTTGGAGGGTTCTGCCACCATAAGAAGCTGCACGCAAAACTCCCCTGCTGTGCTGCTCAGAGGACAGTGAGAATGGACAGAAATGCAAGCAGATAGTATTGGTTGGGAGAACATTAATCTCAATTTGACAGCAGAGCCATTAAGAAACTGCACTGAAGCAGCAAGGCTGAGTATCGGTGCCTGCTTTAGAGAGAGGAGGAGATACGGAGTGTAATTGTGTGCAATAAATGTTTTGTCATTGTGTGAAATATGTCTGATGGGTCACAGGAATAACGACGTCTGTGTGTGAGCTGACAATATTTGATGAAGCTTGTTTCAGCTGACTGGCCTTGCTGATGACTGTCTGCTGTTCACCGGGTGACTGAAGTGCAGCTGAAGCATCTGTGAAGCTGCGACGCCACAGAAAAGAGCAGCCGCTCAGCACCGTTCTGGTGAGTGTGTCAGTGGATGTTCTGTCCACTATTTTTAATTAAAGACAGTTTGTTGACTCAATAGGAAACCGATTCGTAAAGCATAAGAATCTTATGTTGGAATAAATGCATTTATTGGAGATTTATGGATTGGAGGATGACTTCCAGCAGCCTACAGAGTACAGAAATGATCCGGATTCCTAGAAGTCTCTCAGTACATAACACAGAACCCAAAGGTCCAGTGGACCTCAGATACAGGTCAGACCTTTAGCTGTGAGATGAAGGGAAGACATCTTTTATTTTTCCACTCAAAGCTTGACTGGTTAATTGGAACTCCTTACTTTTAATAATCTTTTCACAGACAATCTAATCTGTGAAGTTTTTATGTATTTAAGCATTAAATTTAAGTACCCAGTTTATAATTATGTGTAAATGAAGTGGACAGTGGCTGCAGGAAATGTTATGTTATAAATATGGTTTATTTACTTCAACCTAAGGTGTTTGTTAGCATTTATGGCTAGGTGTAGCACGCCTAGCCAGCAGGGCTATTCAACTCTGGTCCTGGGGGGCCACTGCCCTGCAGGTTTTAGCCGTTTCCCAGTTCCAACACAGCTCAATGATTGAATCACCTCTTCAGCGTGTCCTCAAACTCTTCAGAAGCCTGTTAATCACCTATTGATTCAAACCAGGTGTGTTTGGTGCAGAGAAACATAAAAACATGCAGGTCCTCGAGGGCCAGGATGGATCAGCCCTGATCTAAAGCAAGGAGTAAACCACATTTATCTGTGCAACAGATCAAAATGTTTAAATAAAGAAAGAATATCAGGAAAAACTGGAACTGTTTTTATTTATTATTACAGCATTGGGAGTAAAAGAAAGCAGATGTTGAAGGGAGGTGAACAGCTGGAGGAGTTGATGTAGTCAGAAAAAGTTAAAGTAACAAAAAATTAATCAAAAGATGGTTGCAACATGATTAATGATCAATGTGAACAGCTTAACTTTTTCATTGCTTTATGTCAGAATAATAAGAAATCCCTATGAAAAAGGAGGGTTTTATCAAAGTAACACAATCTGGAACTGGTAACAAAACCTGGCCGGTTGACAAAGCTGTGTGTAATAACAGTGGACATGTTTAGTGCATGAATAAAAATGTAGTGCGTGTGTAGAAATGACAATGATTATATGAACCATATGGTAACAATGAGGTGTTTTTCACAAGGACAGGCCTGTGTGTGATAGATACCCATTATGAGGTACTGCAGTCAGATTGGTTTGTTTTTTATTTCCAGTCCTCCGTTGGTTCCTTTACTCAACACACTGCTAATACAGACCATGACAGTGATGTTATCTGTAACTAAAAAACATTTCAACCCAAGGGAAGAAGTTTAGAACTTTTTCCAAGACAGGGAGAAATAAAAAGCTCCTCTGACATCCCCGCTGAATTTATTTCATATCTGAAAAACTTGTCAAAGTAATTTTCTATCAGCTGTGTAAACAAAATATTTGGAGGAAGAAACAGAAAAGATGTAAAAACTTTTACATGATTTTATAATAAAAAGAATTCACCTCTACTGTTAAAGGTAGTAAGCTCCATCTTTACACAAGGCTCCCTGTTAAATGACTTAGTCGTGTTTCAGAGGTTACATTTGTCTTGACTGGCTTCAGCAAAGACTTCAAAATTAACTTTCAGGAAAAACAAAAAATAATTAATTATTAAGTCCATCAATAGGTAATCAATTTTGTGAAGTCAAGTTTAAGTAAATCATTCAAAATGCTGACATTCCTGCCAGGTGGGACCTCGTGATGATTCAAAGTGATGCATGTTGCTGCTGCGGTTATTTATGCTTGGAAATAACCACAGAATTCCATGTAAATATTTGCATGAGGTAAAATTGATCCTGATGTTAAAGTTGATGAAATAAACTACATGGATGTTATAATTTGGTCTTGGTTGGTTCAGAATACCCTTTTAGTGTGCTGATAAAACCTATTTCTTCAAACTGAGGCAGTTCAGGACCATATGTACAACAAGTAAAATATAAAATATTACTTTTATACAAAAACACACTGAAAATCCCCTTAAACGGCAAGAAGTGGAATAAAGTATTTTTCATGCTGAATCAAAACTAGAATTTGGACATTTTATAAAAATATGGGTTTGGCTCTGTTTTGTTGACATGCTTTATTACTCACACGGGGCGTAGAACATGATCAGGGCTGCAGGATGTTTCTCCAGGAAGCTGTCGAAGGACTCATCAGTCAGGTGGAAGACTGGGGAGTCCGTCTCTGACCATGGTACCTCAGGAGCCTTTGGCTGGGGGGGCTGAGGGCTGCAATGGAGGGAGGAGGGGCAACAGAAATTAGACATTTTATAAAGCAGATTAAATCCATCTGGCTTATGAGCTGTATGAATAAAAAAAATCAGGCACAGATGCAGCCTGCACTCCACCCAGTCTGTCACACACACTCACACACACACACACAGCCTAAAGCAGCTCCACCCCGATGACAGCGCACAGCGCTGCAATGCCAAGAATAAGTGGACAATGATGAAAACAAGAGCACACTCCCTGATTATACACACACACACACACATTAAAAAAAGTCAGTTTTCTTCCTCATCACACACACAGACCTGAGCCAGAGGCTGAAGCCACACGAGGCTGGAAAACATTTACAAACAAGAATTGTGCAACTTGAAGCTCTAAGAATTCTCATCCAGTTACATCATCTGTTAACCATTCACCCAAGTGCTGGAATATTTGGACACAAACTAAAATGTTATTTTAATTCCCCAAATAATTTAAATGCATTCAAATGCTATTCAATCACTTTATAAATGACAGCTCATCAGTTCTTTAATAGGCAGAGCTCTAAGTTAAAGCTGCTTTGGTGGTTAAACAGGTTAGAAGTCGGGTTGATTCTGAGGATGACGTTTGCATTGAAAAGCTGTTACTGTAGGTCTGTTGTTGTAGATCACAGCATGAAGTCAAACAAGCTCTAAATGAGTGACTCCTAAACTAGGCTGCACAAACAAATCTATCAGAAGAAGTGGGAACATCAGAAGCAGAAAGCAAGGATCATCCCGAGAAGGATCACAAACACGAAATGTCAAATGAAGACAACATTGTTGGATGGTCAGAGTCCTTTTAACACTGGAAAGAAAAAAACAGCTGTCAAGGTGTTAGATCCATCACTATCCAGCTGATCAAAATAAGAAAACCTCTGTAGGATATATACAAAGAAGTCAGCACAAGGTAAACCGCTCATAAGCCTCAGAGGTGGAAAGCTCAACAATACTTTGTCCAAAACAACTTAAAATGCCAGAATATTGTGGAATAATACTCCATTAAGAGAGTTATTAGAGATCAATTTGTACTAAAACTACAGGAAAAAACACCCAAAGTGATCTCATCTATAGGTTAGCGTCCTGCTACATTTCATGGTTGAGTGTTAAACTACAACCCTCTCCTCTTATAAAAGGAGCTTTAGACATTTTGGTTGAATCTTGAAAATGACAGTGTGACAATCTGGTAGCAGAGTATGTGCTGTGAATGACAATATCTGTAAAACGGGCTGAGTTATAGTTATGTTTACCTTCGCTACGTCGACTAGTTGTGGTACTAGCCATCTTGAATTGGGTTGAAAAGGTAATCAGTGGTAGATGTTCATCTAATGGGGACTTTCTGAGAGTTTCATTAAATCTGTCCAGTCATTCAAGAGATATTTTGCCAACAGACAAATTAACAAACAGGAAAAAACATGAATGCTCCCCTTTTGCCTTTTGGCAGCAGGAGATGAAAACCCTTTCCAATAGCTAAGGTCATAAGTGTTCACTGATCACATCTTTGGTGCGTCAAGATTGAATATTGAATTTGCTGTAAATGATCCAAATGAATTTGACTGGACAGCATTTAACATCACTGATGGAGGAAACACGAAACATGATGTGAGGAGGATTATTTACAGGAGTCAAGTCAATTCTCTGATCCAAACCAACCCGTTTAGAGTTATTTTACAATAAGTACATGTCAAGAGATGTTATGATATGAAGCAAACCAGGAAAAAAAACTGGTTACTCGTGGCTGCTACAAAAAGCAGAAAATGATTTGGTCCAGTGAGGAGCAGAGAAAGTGAAGTTGAAGTGGAAATCAAAAACCAGCTGAATCTGAACACTAAGAAAACCTCATCAAAACTCCAGAGAGTGTTGGCTGAAAATGGAAAGAAAAGATAAAAACTGATTTGAGTGCTACAACAAGAGCACAAAAGACCGTTCTAGAAAGCTTTTCAGCACAGTTTATATTAAAAAGCTTTTTCAGCCATTTGTTGTCTGCAGCATCTCAAAATGAGAGAAACATGTGACACAATAAACCAGGAATATGATGAGGTTTGCAGGAGGCAGAACTTCCATCAACTTTGGTTTATTAAACATGTTCACGACGAGCAAATGAACATAAAACCAAAACATGTCAAACTGTTAAACACACAGTTCATCATAATGGTTTTAAAAATCCAGTGTGACTTCATCTTTCAGGTAAAACATGGAAACGGTTTTGTCAACCTAACTGCCTAGGAGCCCTATTAAATTATACTTCTGGGTTTTAAGCAGGCAGAACAGTCAAATCTCAGAATAGTTGTTTACGCCTCTGGGCTGCACAGACTGCAGGTGGAGTAAACGTGTGATTTGTGAGAAAGTCTCGCTCTGTGCCCTCTGGATGCAGCCCTGTGGACAGCACTAGCTTTCTGCCAGATAGAGACAGGGAGTTACTCTCAGAGCCTGTGAGACAAGGTGTGAAAGAAAAATGAGATGAGAACAAAGCAGGTGTGGATTGATGACACCGTGGCAAGGTGAGTCAGACTGAGCAGAGGAAAGAAAAGGTGTGATGGAGAGCAGGGCAGAGGAAAAGAGATTCCAGAAACGTGAAATGAGAGGTGCAAGCAGGTTATCTTTTTGTTTGATGAAGGAGGTAGAGTTTAGCGTTGCGGCTCCATTCTGGTTCTTTATTAGTTAAACCATTAAGAGCTCATGAAACATATGGGTACCGACGTCTCCAAGGCTCAGGAACGCCTCAGGCCTGAAGTCATCATTTTAACAAACCTTGTGTCACCTACAGGAGGCTGTCGGTAGGCGGTGAGATTAGTGTCATACTTACTTCTTCAGCCAGTCTGCAATATCTTTGGCTGTGGCTCCGTAGTTCTCATAGTGATGGAGGAACTTCCCCTTCCTAAAAGACAACAAAAGCATAAAAACAATGACTTTTACCATTTGTCTGCCCAGTGGTCGTTTGTGCACAGTTTAACATTTCGTCCAACCTCAAATTTATTTGTAGAATTGACCTCTACCAGGCTCTGTGGTATCCTCTGTCTCTGTTGAAGAAGTGTCTGAATATTTTCTGGGAGGAGATCTTTTTTGTTGTTGTTGCTTTATGCATTATTACCGCTAGGGCTGCACAATTAATCGTTAAAAAATCGTGATCTCCATTCAGCCTTGTATGCAATCTCATTCACAGATGACAACAATTCGGAAAAAAAAAAAAAAGACAATTGTACCGCATTTGATCCGGGACATAATCTGCATGAAAACAAGCGCTCCTCTTTCTCCCTCAAATGACAAAGTTCAACATTTTTATTATTGTTAAAACTATTCCAAGGTTGTGTACGTAAGAGAAGACAAGAGAGACATTTATTATTTTTATGTTCAGTGTCAGCTGTGACAAAGTTGATATTTAGGTAATAAGTGCATTAACTATTTATATTGAAAAAAAATTGTGAGAGAATCGTGATCTCAATTCTAAGCAAAGAAATCGTGATTCTCATTTTATCCAGAATCGTGCAGCCCTAATTACCACTGTGTGAAAATGAAACATCTGTGGATTTTATTACATTTTAATTTAAGAAAAGAGGATGTGTGTGATCTTGGTAACCAGTATGATGAATTATATTTTATGGCTCTTTTTTGTATTATGGTTATTGATTTGGCCTTTTTTATTACTGAAATTCTCCTTACAGTTTTATTCTGAATGTGTTTTAGATGATAATTATCTATACCTCCACACACCATTCACCATGATCTATATGGTGTTTTTTTTAACTAAAAAACAAATTATGTTTAAATTAAGTTTCATGTTAATTTGTTGTCAAACCATATAGTTTTTAAATTTCTTTTAGCTGCTGTAAATCTTTCCCAGAACAGAAAACATCAGCACATCTGGAAACAGCACTAACTGAAGTATATTTGATAATAAGTGCTGAAAGGTAGCAGAACAACAGTTCTCCAAACATCTTTCCAAACAAATCAGAAAAAAAGCCATCATTCACGCACACACAGTTAAAAAAAAAACTGCAGTAAAAGCAGAATTGAAGGTAATCATAAATTTTTTTGTAACATACAATAAAATGAAAAGAAATTAAATAAAAAACAACCTAGTGATCCGTTTGTTTTAATAGAAGAGTTTTAAACTTTATCAAAGACGTTTAGAGTGGCTGCTTCTCTCAGATCTAAAGGCAGACAATTCCAGATTGGTGGTGCACAAACACTGAAGGCTGAATTTTAAAAAGGTTCCAGGTCTAACCAGGTTACCATGGTCTGCAGACCTGAGTGATTTGACTGGTGTGAAAGAAACTAACGTGTCTGTTGTATCGTGGTGCAAGGCTATTAAGACCATTATATCCGAGTAGCAGGATTTTAAATTAATTCTTTCCTCAACTGGTAACAAGTTTCTATTTCACAAACTGCCCAAAAGAATGAGATCATTGCTCTTAGTGTCCACAAAAATAGTGCAAACAAAATAAACATAACTAATATCGAGCAGAAAACAAATAATAATAATGGATTGGATTTATATAGCGCCTTTCAAGACACCCAAAGCGCTTTGACAGAAGCTCCATTATTCATTCACGCACACAATGACACTCGTGGTGGTAAACTACAACTAACGTCTGTAGTCACAGCTGCCCTGGGGCAGAAGCGAGGCTACCATTCTGCACCATCAGCCCTTCTGACCACCAACATTCACACACAGTCACACAGGCAAGGTGGGTGAAGTGTCTTGCCCAAGGACACAATGACAATCTAACCCAGCCGGAGCTGGGGATCGAACTGGCGACCCTCCGGTTACCAGACCGGCCACTCTACCAACTGAGCTATATGCCGCCCTGATAGTTTGTTAACTAAAAGGCTGAATACCATTCCAGCTTACAAGGCAGACTGCTGAGATCAGAGATTTTTGATGCAGTCCGATATAATCCGTTTTATTTTAGGCCGATGTCCAATATCAATATCAGAACGGGACATCCATACCTGGAAGACCATTGCAGTAATCCAAACTAAAAGGTTTACATGTTTATAGAGCATACCCTGATCCTTTACCATTCAAAATGTCACATACACAGTTCAGGATTTCCTTTGTCACTTTTTGAAATGTTTGTGTTCAACATTTGCATAATGCCTGTGTCAGGATGGTTTGACACACCTCAAACAAGAAAGTGCATCAGACTCACTCTGTGGTGCTAACAGTGACGAATCCAACGCTCAACATGAAGAAAAAATAATGTTTTTGGGCATCAAAATAAATAAAAACTTTGTAGGATCCGATGATTTACACTGTTTGAAAAGTGATAGTTTGATTTATCTCCTTCTGCAGAACTGGCACAGAGGGGACACATAATGATCCATGCAGAATAGGATGAACAAAGACCTCAAATTGAAACAACACAACCAGGTGTGTTAGGAAAACTCCTCAGCCTTAAAGTTGAAAAAGATTTAAAATTTGAACTGAATTTCTTCTTGAGCTCTACACAAACGCAGTATTTGAGCAGCAGTAGATAGAGCATTTGTCTTGCAGCCAGAGGTTTTGGTATTTTTAATTTTTTTTCCTCTATTAGGATCTATCTGTGTGACTAAATAAAAGCTAGACATGGTGGCTCAGTCCACATGTTGTACGATTTGTGTCAGCAGTTGCAGATCTACGCAGAATGAATCTACAAACACAGATGGTGGTGTCAACTGCAGTCAGGACTCCTGAGGCACAGACTGAACATGATTAAAGGTGATGCATACGTGCACACGCTGGATTTGGAGCTAAAAACTTGATATTTATGTGAACTGACTTCCACATCAGAGAGTGGCTGCTTGGAATGAAATCAGTGAGATTTATGAGCAACTCTTACATCTCAGGCTTTATCTCTGCAGCTGTAAAAGTACAACAAAACCTCACCAAATTATGCTGAGGAAATTCTGAAACAAGTGCCTTGCAGACCGTCTCTGGAGTTTTTCTTTGTTAAAGGACAAAGCAGGATAGAGAAGTTGAAGCAGAATCATTTATTCTGATTGTTAAGTTGAGCTGAAGTCTCCTGCAGCACGCTTTATTAAGCTGCAGGACTGAAAACGTAAAAGTCCTTGAAAAGTTGGTCTTCCAGCGGGTGCAGCGGTAAGATAACTAAAGGTGTTGATGCTGATTTACCCTGCAGTGATTAGCTGCTGTTTATCAGTGAGGGGTTCATTACTGCAGCCAATAGGCTTGGATGGTCATTAGCTAGCCTTTTGCTGACACTAATGCACTTCCAGCTAACAGACTGGCTCTGGCTTTGTTGCACGCAAGTGCACGGACATGCACATGCACTAGCATATGCACAGCACATACACAAAGTGAGGAGTGCAGGTGTACAGGAAGAGGGCAAGAGCACACACAATTACTAAATCACAGAGGCACTTAATCAGTCCAGGCCTAATTAAAAGGCCAGACTGGAATGAAAGAGTATTTAATGTGGAAATGGGGATGATAAAACAGGAGTGCATGAGAAATAAGAAAAAGAGCATGCTGGCGTCTCAGTGATCTAATAGTGAGGAAGTATTAAGTTACATTGCTACATTAACTGTAATGTACTTGGTTTGACCCTCAATGGTTCCTCTACTTGTGCAGATCATCTCTCCATCTCTTTTCAGGCTTGCCACTTACAGCCACATAAAGCAAAGTACATACATTACATACACTCTATAGGAACTAGCAGCAAAAGGAGGCTGAGGCAAGGCAGAATGCTCCAGCTTAGAGTCTGCATCAACAAACAGCCTCACTGGGTGCATAGCTGCAAAGCTAAGTACAAATCAGTTTGTAAACACGATCTGATTTGACAGCAAGCTTAAAGGATCATATCTACAACATAATTTCAGCAAGTCTTATAAAAACACCAGAATCAGGCAGCAGAAACTTTTAGCTTAAATGGAGAAGGCTGATGTAAAATAATGCTAGAGTGTTCAGGAGAATTTAGATTAACTGCAGTGCTTTGTCCTCCAGGGGGCTGCATTTTTAGAAACACCTGAATTTCTAGTGAGTCAATTAATCCGGTCTTACATTTTTTAAAATAAACTCCAACATCAAAATTTTACAATAACAAAAAATAAAAGCTTAAACCCAAAGTTTTTACCAGTTAAAAGAGATTTTACAGTCTGCCAAGCATTAAAGCATGATGGCACTAAAAGTGGGCTGTGATCCTGCGTTTCTACAAAATTAATTTCATTCTGCAAAGTAGAAACCTGGGCCATGGTTGCTCAACCTTTACAGCCAAATTACATTGTTGTTGTGCTAACACCTTTGAGCTGTGTAATTCAGCAGTGTGTGAGTAAATAAATGCACTTTGTGAAAAGTGTGAATTTCTGACACTCATCTTAGTCTATATGTGTGTGACTGTTCTGTAGTGTGGATCTGTGTTGAGATATATTCCAATAATGACCTTCACATTCTAACAGTATTTTGGCTTTAAACACTGCTCCCTAGGAGACTTTTACTGTAGCAGATTTATGATTCTTCTCTGGGGAACCTTCACTAATCTTTGGGCTCTTTTGAGTTGTAGTAACAGACTTTTTAAGATGGTCCAGACAAAATGTAGAGTGTTATGACAAAACCTTCAGCTGGCAATTGATGGGATGGTCCACTGTGGATCTGGAGGTATATTTAGAGTTATTATACTGTTGTTGAAACATCTCCATTCACAACCAAACCAATCCACTCTTTTTTCGATCAGTTCTTTTGACTTTAAACCAACAAGTTCAAAGCAAATTCAAATCACACCTGATAGAAACTCATTGCTCCCAAAGTGCTCATTTTGAACATTCATTCTAAATAGCAAACAGTTTAGAGGTTTCATGTAGTGTCTGTGACACTGAAAGACATTTTCTGATGTTTCTAAAATCACTATAACTCAGTTGAAAAAGGCTGTGACGTCTGACATGGATATCATGTTATTTTGATGTAATGTCGACGCTGACGCTGACTTTGGATGATGCGTCTCAGATCAGTGTCGTACACATGGCTAACCATCCAGCACTATCTGTGTGTTGATCTTCCTCCTGACACTCACCTCAACCCTGTTCTGTGAGTTTACATTCCTAAAAGAGATTTTGAAAGTTTCTGCTCAAGTTTACCTCAATTTAACAGATTCCATATAACTTCTGATGAGATGCATTTGCATGCTACAAGTCTCTTACCTTCATGTCAGTTGGCGTTTAGGAGATCTATGCTAGATTTTCTATTTGAAGAAGCTTTTCTCTGATGTTCTGAGCCTCTAAGCCTAAAATGAGACTGATGAGATGACTCAACTCACTCAAAGTAGCAGAAGGTCGGGTAGCCTTTGACGTTGTACTCCTGCTTGAGGCCGTCAAACTCAGCTGGGTGCACATTCATTCCTGCCAATATCTTAAAAAAACAAAAGAAAAAGGGGTGCGAGTTGTCAGAGAAGTGATGAAAAGTGACAGCAGAGAGAAGTGACATCAAAGACCAACACAGGTCAGCCACCGTCAGAAGGTGGTAGAAGTGCAGCGGTATCCACTGTGAAAGACAATTTTATTGACATTTTTAATTAAAAGTCAAGACCAAGCGTTGCTAAAAGAAACACAAACCACCAGGTCTAATATGTTGATGAACGATGGAGTTTTACCCATTTTGGTGAAATGATGTTATGCATGGTCTCATGCAAACAGCTCTCAGAGTATATTGTAAGTTAGTATTCACTTTCAGCTACTTGCACATGAAATTTGAACTTGGTATCTGTAAAATGAACTGAATTAGAGCCATTTTTTGTGTTTGCTAATGTTGATTAGCTGTGTAGGCCCTCCTGAATTAGGTGGACTCCAAAAGTTAATTAGTTGTAGGCGTAAGTCTAATGATTAGTCTGAGAGTTTCATTAAAATTCATCCAATGATTCATAAGATAGTTTTCTAATAAACACACAGACAAAACCATTACTGCCCTTCTTTTGCCTTCATTTCTGCAGTGGCTGATTAAAACAGAGAGCAGCAGAGGCTCATCTCAAACTTCAATCTTTCACAAGTTAAACTGATCCTGGACAAGATACTGCTGCTTTCATCTGTGTGTGTGCGTACTATATGACAGCTCAGTGGTTTTATTGTGTCCCATCATGCCAAGCGTCATGACTTCTTCAGCTGTTTAAATGTTTTAACACAGTTTCAGTGCTGACATTGAACATTGACACAATCTAATTATAAATAAAGGAAACAACTCAAAACAATCAGCCTCATTCACTTGTATGAATACAGTATTAAAAATCCTTCAGCCTGACTAAACTCAACACATAAGACCCTCGACATGAGGATACAAGTGTGTTACACAGCTTGGCTGAGCCCCAGTTTAGTGTTCACTTCTAAGCAGCACAGCGGTCTCCCTCAGTAACAGACACAGTCTCAATAATCAGCCTCAAACAACCCTGATTAAAGCTGCGTGTGTGTGGACAACTCTGCTCCCAGACGACATAATTTAACATGCATGACTCATCAATATGCTCTTTGATAAATAAAACACATATAAAGTTACTTAATGTTACAATACTTAATGTTTTTCTTAGTCTTTTTCTAACGATGGGGAGAAGTGTTACGAGCACAAAGTATTTATTTCCCTAGTGAATCGTTAAGGCCGCTGAGGGCACATCGCTCCGGTGCAGCTGAAAACAAATGCAGACGGCTCTCCACCCACTCCACTACAGGAGGGCGAAGAAAGTTAGAAAGTAAACAACAAATGAGCCTGTTAAAGTGACGTTTAATCTATACAGATCTTGTAAACTTCAACTGGAGGGACTTTAGTCGTTACTGTAATTGCTGATGAAGGTGACAGCTAGAAAAACAATCAATACTATTTACCTGACTATTTGACAATATACCTGTACAATGTCACAAAGCACTAAGCCTATTAAAAATAACATTGTTTGGTAAAACTGTTGAAGCTCAAAACAGATCCCTTAGAGTTCATTTGGCTTATTCTAGAAAATAAAAACTTATTGAGCATATTTTAGGATTTTTGGATGAGTTTTGTTGGAAATAAAACAAGATATTTCTCATTTAGCTCAAGCTGGCAGTCTGAATGTTTGAGAAGCATCCAGACACATAATGACACAGCTCAGCTCAGATATCCTGGAAAAAGGAGAAGGAGGGAGAGAAATGGCTGCAGACTGTAGACAATTACTGCAACAACCAAGTGGACTTACATATTTTCCTTTTGTTTCTGTGGCTGCCTGCTGAAAAATGGGCTGCATTCTCTTGCAAACCCCACACCCTGCAACAACAGTGAATATGGAGAAGCAAAGGTTACTGGAAGGGAATTGATTGGAAAAGCTGCCCTTACAATGCATACAATTGTCCAAAGATTTCCAATTAACTTCCAGGATTAGGTCTTCCTGTGGACAGCTGATGGTAGTGTGTGAAATGTATATGAGCTACTAACACCCATTGGTCAAAATACAATCCTCGTTAACTATTAAACCTTAAAGAGCATATTTTAAGTTAGACACTCCCTTAAACAAATGTTTAGAGAAATATAATAGAAACTTTTTCTGAATAAAAATTGACACAAATTCAGCTTATTTAGGCTCTTGGGTTCGTTTTTGTGAGAATTGTCAATTTTTTCACCAAACCGGAAGTGACGACAGTTCAGGGAGACCGTTCGTTCTCTATATAGAAAACTGATCCACTGATCACTACTTGTGACGAGCAAAACAAACCCCCAGAGTGCCGTTATTTTATTACTTTATTACTATAGTGAGAAGTTATTTTATTAAGATAAAAAAAAAAAAAAGATAAAAACAATCAGTCCTGTAAGGCTGTACCCTGTCGGTCCAGCTGTAGACCGTGACCCACCTCCTCACTTGGGTCTGGGTAAAATACCAGCGTTTAGCACCAGGTTTTGATCATCAGAGCTCCAAACATTGAGCTGCGTTCAGGTGGATTGTTAAGAAATGAAAGAGTTTATAAAAAGTTTCACAGGATGCAGCTAAACGGTTCGAGGCTGACCGAAACAGTGTCGAGTCAGGCTGGAAACCCCGCCATGAAGCCCCTCTTGGTAGCCGCTGGGAACGGAAGCCCCTCTTGGGAGCCGCTGGGAACGGGAAGCCCCTCTGGAGAGCATCGCGGCATGGATTTACTGTACCCCGCCAGCCAGGTGAGGGTCAGACACCTGAAGGAAATGCTCTCATGAAATCGCGGACCGGTACCGGATTACGACCCACCACGAACCGTACCAAACCTGGCATGGAAACGAGACTCAAGTCTCCCCGTTAGCTCCTGTTAGCTGCTGCGTGCTAACAGCGGTTCCGGTGAATGGATCGAAGTAACGGCGCCTGTTTAGAGTCACACTGAATGTTTTTCGCCGGTATGTGGGACTCCATCACATCCAGTCCTGGACTAGACCAGGACCACCGGAGTTTTTCGTCTCCAAACAGAAGTCACCGTACCGGTAAGGAAGCCGTCCCGTTGTTGACTCAGTGTCCTGACAGACTGGCGATTGGCATTCATAAACATAATAATTTAGCATTTTTTATTAAAATGAATACACACCGACTCGATTAAAGAGCGCTCTAACCTAAAACTAACAACTCATCGCCGACAGCGAGCAGGCAGCTGGCAGACTAGAGCGGTCCTGTCTGAGATGTTAAAGTAGTTTAGCTTTAAAAAATCTACACAATGATTAAAACAAGCATCTGTTACACAAACTCCACACAACAAAGGGCTCAAATGATCATATTTATGGGATTATTGATCGTACAGAGTGTTAAATTATCCTACAAATACTTTATTTATCTACATCTGACAACACTGTAAGCAGCGCCACCTAGCTAGGAGCTCCCTTAGCTGACGTCACAGGTCCACATATGAAAAAAAAGCGTTTTTAGAAGCTTTGCAAAAAGGGGCACTTTTGACTAGAAAAATGGTTTAACAAAATCCATCCATCCATTTTCTGTAGCCGCTTCATCCTCCACAGAGGGTCGCGGGGCAGCTGGTGCCTATCTCCAGCGGTCAAGGGGCGAGAGGCGGGGGACACCCTGGACGGGTCGCCAGTCCATCGCAGTGGTTTAACAAAATGTATTGTAAAACAAAATACCCTCAATAAACATTTCAAATAGTATTTTTGGACAGAGTTTTATCATAATAATAATAAAAAAAGAACTTAAAATATGCTATTTAAGCAGTAGGGATGCACCAAAGTGAAAATTATTGGCCGAAACCGAAAAAGAGGAAACCCAGGGCGAAAACCGAAAACCAAAACACAGAAATAAATGATTATTTCAATTATTAGACCCATAGCATTTATGGCTACGATGTGTACTAACCTCACTAAAATCAAGGCATTGCAATAAATCAATTACAAAACTATGAAAACAATGATGAGAGGAGGGAAAATACCGTCTGTAACTTGGAGAAGCCTCTGTCTGACAATGTGACAGCATCAGCACTCAGCAGCCGCAACAGGGAGAATAAACAACACTCTGGTTCGGGTCTGGACTCACTCAGGGCTGGACTGGGACGGAAAAACGTCATGGCAGCCCAGCATGATCTTACAGGTGATGTTTGGTTTCTGTCCAGGGAGGCTTGAGGGCTGTAAGCCGTGTCACATGTTCGTATGCCACCTGTCACTCGGAGTCGTGCACCGTTCCAGCGCTCTGCAGTGGGAGGAGAAACGAGCCGCTGTGCAGACGACTCGTTGCGGTCCGGTCCATCTCAAAACCACAGGCAGAGACAGTGAAATAAGTCCGCACCGCAGCCATGCTTATCCTTTTCTCGTGTGCTGGCTGCACTATTTGCTCGTGACATCACACGTTTCGGCTGTGTTGTTTCGGTGATTTAGGCGTTTCGGCCAAAAAACAAAAATGCACTTTTGGGTCACTTTCGGCTGAAAATTTTGGGTGCATCCCTATTAAGCAGTAAGAGGCAACATCATTTATCTGCTGAGTTTTTTTTAACAATTGAGTTTATTGGTGGCTTCAAACAAATCCACACAACTTGACTTTGGGGAGAATTTCCTGTCATTTCTAACAGATTTGAAAACCTTGTTATAATATTGATCATGTTTCCTAACCAAGGTTTATTTTATTGATCCAGTTCATATATATATACACTTATTATTCTCCCCCAACAGACACCTGTGGGTTAATTTAATCTATTTAGGACCACATGAGCATGTGCCTTGTTTTTGTTACATGCATACTGATCTAATAATCACTATATGTTCATGATGTTTTACAAACTGAGCACCACTTGTTCCAGTTACTAGGACTGATTAGCACAATAATAATGACAGGACTCACAGGGAGCGTAGAACATCATGAGGACTGGCCTTTCCTCCTTCTTCAGAAGCTTCCTGAAGTCCTTCAAGTGAGACAGAAGATTAAAAAAGTTCAGGATGACAAGCTAGTAACATTTAAATTAAAGACCCAGTATTCCTCGGAGGGACTACCTGTCACCTTTCATCACAGATTTTTTAACTCAAATCAGGAAAATAACATTATGTGTTCCGTTAACACAACGTGTTGTGAACGACTCTTAATAATGTTGACATTGGGAACATCAGATGGTTTGTGTCTCTGTGTATCAGGAAAACATTTAAAACGATTCATCATCATCTCTGTGTTTCAGCCATTTCTAAGACTAATCTAATAATTAATCTATAACATCAGACTCATCCCAAAGAAAATGAAGATTCCTTGGAGTTTGAATAAACCAACCCCTCATAACAGTTTCTTCTCCTCCTCATCACCTTCATGACCTCAGCAACTTCAGAACAATGCATTCAGCACAATCTTCTGTTGACTTCAAGAAGCCTGAAGGCAGGAATGGGTGAGCTGGTGCAGACTGTCAGGTTTGCTCTTCATTAAATTAAAGAGCTTCCACAATGCTGTACATCCTGTAGCTGAGAGTGGCTGCAGTTGTCAGGTTATGAAGGGTTTGACTGAAAATGTTTCCATGTTGAATACAGACAGGAAGACAGGAGAAACAGACCCTGCGTGGCATTCATTTGTGATCATAGTAACTGTAAATACATATTAATGTTCTCAGTTTATTAAACAACCCAGCAGATGCTTCTTCATAATTCACCTAAAGCTCTAAAGTTTGTTTAGGTCACTGCTTACTTTTTCAGTTTCGACATGGACGACGTCTCTTGCCTCGGGGTTCTCCTCCCACAAAGGGGGTCCAGATGGGTCTTTCAAGAACGCCACCATAGACTGAAGGAAGACGAATCAAAGGAGTAATCAGAGTGAATCCGTCACAGTGAGAACAAACATAGGCTACACTTGGCAGGTGATGATTTATGAATATCACAAAAGTCTCTCCTGAATTAACTCCCAGTCACATACAGGCTGATATAAATTAACATGTTAATGTATTCAAGAGTTATTTCAGAGCCTTTAAGTGCCTCGTAATGGGCTCGCTGTAAATATAATGAGCCATGTGAGTGTGGAGGCAACAGCAGGAGATATTTCATTTAGCAGGCGGAATATTTAATGATCTATAATTTATTATCAGGATTATGTTCTAAGGGTTTATAGTCTAAATCAAACAGTCATTTTAGAACTTGCAAATATTTTCATGGTGCAATCAGTTAATTCTAGAGCCAAAACCAGGATCTTACTCCATGGTTTTATTACATGCACCTCTTCGTGGACTTCAAAGGAAAAAAACAAGCTGCTATTAGTTACTATAAAACACGCCTTCAGGTTAAACACACAAAGACAGAATGTAGTACACACATTTTGAAGTTTCTGCAGCAGCTACCTGTTGTCTTAAAATGATTTTAAGCTTCCTCTTTAAAAAACTCACTGGTCTTCATCCTTTTTCTGTATTACAGCTGTTTTATTATTTTTTTAAACTTCTAGGATCTCCTGACAGTGCATTTTTAATTACTCACAATGACTGACTTCGTAAAAGGCTGCTGACACCTAAGAGCCTAAAGATCAGATTTAAACCAGTTCTTCTCCAAGTTGTCTGTTATGTGTTCACCAGACACTGTCTCATCCCTGAGTTTAGGAGCCTTTTTATGCCTGGATGATTGACACGTCAGAGTTAAATGACTTAACAACAATAACAACACAAATCCTCTAAAAATGATCAGGTACTGGAGTGACAAAGAGAACATCTTTGAATCTTCTTTCAGATCAAATCAACCATTTAGATAAAAACCAGAGTGGTGGAAAACACTTTTACATGGATGTATTATATACGCATTACTGAAAAGCTACCAAGAAAAATAAGACGAGCCAAAAACTCCACCTATACACTCAATGATAAATGGTAAAAAATTTAATCAGAGCTCTATTTAAACAGAGCAGCACAGTTTTCATCCAGCATAGACACATGGGGATAAATGAATATTATCAATTAATTATGTAACTGACTCATTACTCAACACTGCACACCCACACACAGCATAGGAGCTGACCTTAAAGGTAGCGGGCCTGTTGTACTCCGTGTGGAACGTCCCATCCCTGCAGGACACAAAAGACACGACACATAAAACCTGAAGTAAGTGATGAATGATGGACTTTTTCAGCTGCATGAAAGGTATTCTTTCCAAAAAGCACTGACGTGAGAAGTGTTTGACACTCAGCAGAGTGTGCGGTCACTCACTTGTAATGCAGCAGTTCTGCTCCTCCGTGTTTGGAGCTCGGGTCCACCTTCACTTTCTTACAGAGCTTACGGCCCTCTGAGTCTCTGAGAAAGGTCAAAAATCACAAAAGGAACAATCTCACTTAGAAACAGATTTATGAAATAATCTTTCAATCTGAAATAACCATAAAATATATAATGTTCAAAGTTAGAACCAGTTAATCTCATCCATCTGTTAGCAGGCTAACAAGGAAAACCCTGTGATCTGAGTGGATACACCGTCTCCCTGCACTGTGATCGTCTACATTAATGTCACATGCATTAATTTCAAGTGCTTATGGTCTGAAAGTCTGCAAGTAATGCATGTATCAGACTGAGACGCAGGATCTGTAAATATTCACTGCAAACTTCAACAGATGCCAAGTAAAAAAAAACTTTTTTTTGAACACGTTTAGAAAGTTTATTACTTGACTGAGACGAAGTGAGAATATGTACTGAGACATCATATCGCCTCATCACATCTACAGGGTTGAACACAGTAAACAAAGCAGGCAAACACATTTATATATTCAGTGTGGATAAAATGGTAAACAAATAACTCGTGTTGGCAAGGAAATAATCATGCATCTAACCACCTACACAAACTTCACCCCTGCTGTAATGCAGAACCGTTAGCAGGTATAAAGTACTATTCCTCCTCTGTGATAAAGAAAATATGCATTAGAGTGAGATGGATGAGTGTATTTGCTGGAAAGAAAATCCAATGTGACCAAATTCAGGGAGGAAGAATCCATATCTGGCCGTCTGAACCACAACAAGACACATACAGTTCATGCTCAAAGGCTGTTTGTGTTCAGGAAGATAAATATGTCTATTTAATGTCTGAGCATGTGCATTCCAGGTAAGGACTATGTAAATAATGTCACATTAGGCTGACTCATGATGGCAGATGGCAGCAGTAAGAGCACAACAGGAGCAGATGTAACCTCGACACAGACTGCTTTTGGAGATGACGTGCAGTCACCTGATTCTAGATCAGTCTGCTGCCTCCAAATGCTTGAAAAGCTGCCATAAGAGATACAAACTGTGAGGAAACAATCCCTAAATCTGTCCTATAAGTCTCTACACTAGTGATCCAAGGTGCTCCAAGAAGAAGCTCTGAATTCCTACAAGATAAACAGCATGCATGACCCTTTAGTGGTCATAATGTTATGTTATCTGGATTAGTTCAGCGCATTTGTCAAAAAAAAAAAAAAAAACACTAAAGCAATAAAATACTTACCATATTTTTGTCTGAGCATTTCAAAAATAGATTTAAAATCAAGAGCAATATCAAATTAAAAAACTATAAATTCAACACTTTTCTTCAGAATTCAACACTCAGCTACAACGCTTCAACTAAATCCCTGTAGTTACTTTCCAAACAGGTTTTCTTAGAACTATGTGAATATTGCAGACATCCGAGTACAGCGAAACATTAGACAAGGCTTTTATTCTCTCACAAGTCAGACATGAAAAGCAGAAATGACCCCGAGGAAGAAAAAAGCCAGCACGCTATTATGATTCTGAATTGCCGTCTCAGTCAATTGGCCAATGAAAAAGAAGCCATCCTCATTCATAGAATAAATCAAAAGCTCAGAAAAGTTAGAATGACCCACTAGCTATTGTTCATTCAGTGCAACAAAGGCTATAAATGGCATTTCATCAGACTTTTGCCTGCTGAATGTGTGTAACTGTTCAGCATTCATCTCTGGGATAAGTCAATCGAATGAATCAGAGATCTCACGCTGCAGAGAGAAAACGTCTGACTCGTTAAAAACCTGTCTGACTTACAGCTCTGATGATTTGAGAATGATACAAATATTAATTATCACAAAGTTTGCCGTCTCCTTTTTAGAATGGTGGGTTTAATAAAGGCTGACCCAGCCGTAGGATCGGAGCTCCACCAGAGCAGAACTTGTTCAGCAACAGCAGCAGACAGGTGTCAGAGTCTCTGCAGCACAGTAAGGAGAAAACTTCTGGAGGAAGGGCAGCAAAGAAGCCAATAAAACCATCAGGGACAGACTGATATTGTGATATTATCTACAGGTCCAGGGACTGGACTGCTGAGGACTGGAGGGAAGTCATTTTCTCTAATAAATCCTCTGTCTGGTTGTTTGGAGCATCTGGAAAAAGAATTGCCTGGAGAAGAAAAGGTGAGCACTCCCATCAGTTCATGTCCTGCCAACAGTAAAACATCCTGAGACCATTAATGTGTGAGGTTGCTTCTTAGCCATGGAGTGGACTCACTCACACTGTAGCCTCAGAACAGCCATGAATAAAGAATGGTGCCTAAACATCATCAACTATCCAAGAACAGTTTAGTGATGAACAATGACGTTTCCGGCATGATGGAGCATCGTGGTGTATGGCTAAAGACATAACTAGGGACCAAAGTATCAATATTTTATGTCCATGTACAGAAAACTCCTCAGACCTTAATCCCACTGAGAACTTATGATCAATCCTCAAGAGGCAGGCAGCCAAACAAAACCTCTCAAATTCTGACAAGCTCCAATAACTGATGATGAAGAATGAGCTGCTATCAGTCAGGATTTGGACCAGAAATTGACTGACAGCATGTCAGGATGAGCTGCAGACAGAGGTCTTGGAAAAAGAGACTGCAAACATTGACTCTTTGCCTAAACTTGATAACTGGTCAATAGAATAATTTGAAACTTTTGAAATGATTTAAATTATGCTTCAATACTCACAGAAACATTTACCAAAAGATATAAAGACACTGAAGCAGAAAACTGTGAAAACCAACTCACATGAACTTCACATGTGAACTACATGTGTAAAAACATGTTTTCCACATGTTTCCCATGTGAGATTGGAATAAAAAAAAGGAACTTGATATGGGAAAAAAACATGTTTTTGATTTTTTAAATTTTAAATGTTTATGTGACCTCACATGGTCACATGTTTTCCCCCATGGGCACACATGTGAAAAACACGTCAAATCCATGTGTTTTTTCCATAGGGGTAGGGTTTATATCATTTCACATGTTAAACGGGAATTTTGTTTAAATGTTGAGTCGCTGAATGAACATGATCTGCCTGATTTAAGATTGATCAGAATAGATTTTAATTATTAAAATAATAAATTAAACATAATTGAGTCCAGATGAGCCTGAAGGTTTTACTACGTCCACTCCAGTCTCTTCTTCGTTTGAAGAGGAATGGAAACGGGGCAGCCCGGTCCTGTCGTGTCTTCCTGTATGAGATCATCCATCCCACTATTGGAACCCAGTTGGCCAACACTCAGGTCGCTGTCATCTGTTCAAAGTGTGCCATTCTGGCCTTGGTGGCTCACTTCCTTGGCAGAGCTGACAGTTCTCACGCTGTGACATGCACTCTAGTCTCTTTCTCCCTCTGTCCGCCATCAGCTCTCAGCTGGAGCAAGTCCATTTGAGATGGTGGAAAAATATGCCAAACAGAACAATGCTTTTCTACGGAGCCTGGCACTGGATCTGTGTGTCCTACAGTGATAAACCCGATTCACTCGAGCTCCCCTTGTGGGTATCTGGGCGAGTTTAAATCTCTGTTTAGCATTAGTGCATGCTCTAAAACTGGATTTGTTGAAGGGTCCCAAATGAACAGGAGTGTGTGCGGCATAAAGTATATACTAAAAATGGACATGCATCATGGAGTTCCTTTGTACTAAAACATGCACACAGACACCTTTGACAATTTCTTCACACAGTTTCTGAATTTAGAGCTTTTCCCCTTTTTCTGTCAGCCTGGGTTTCAATCCTGGATAAGCTTGAGAGAGATTGTGAATGCTGGAATGAGCACCAGGTGTCAAAGGGGAGTTACTCCTTTCCCTTATCGTTTCCTGTGTTTCGATACATTCTTCCCTCTCTGTTGAGGAAAAGGGTTCATGCAGCTGATGGGTTGACAGGTATGAAAAAAAGATAGTGGCACAGAAAATCAGAAGGGCAACATGAACAAAAAGCAAAAGTCAGATCAATGAGAAGCACTTAAAGAAAACTTCTGTTTTTCGTGTCTTGGTAGAATCTGGCATTTAGCATTTAGTACGTCCACAAAATGACTGGGAACTGATATGCTGCTTTTAAAAGAAATGGTTGGGTGAAAACAAAAGAATAAATATTTTGCATGTGACTGGTGTAACAAATACTTCCAGGTGCATTCCTACAAAAACGATTCTCCTTTGCTTTCATAGTTCCCTATTTTAAATGCTAAAGTATCAAAGGAATGCTACAAAAATGTATTAGAAAATAAAATATTTCACTCTGAGAAAAATGCAAGAGAAACAAAAAGCACTAATGTAAATAAATCAAAAAAATGTTTTTTAACTGAAGACGAAAATGAAAAAATATGATATAAAAATATTATATTTTAAAAAATGAGTTAAAAGAGAATAATTTCTAGATGTGAAAATCAACCAGAAGAATTTGCTGACATTTCATTAAAAAAGTCAACTAATCCAACAAAAAACCCATTATGACAGAAGGTACAAGTGCTTTGGCAAATGATGTCATTATAGTTTATTTATGAAGAAAAGAAAAGGCACAATATAGACCCTGAAAGTGGACCGTCAAAACGATATAAAGACGTGTACTGCATTAGACCCACAGCTTCAATAGCTCTAATAAGTGGGAGACTATCCTTCAGGTTGTGCTTGTACAATAGGATCGGTAGAATGAGGCCATTTACACTTCAGTGAAAAAGCCATAAATTGCAAAGATGGACGACAGCAGAGACATTTTTGGAGGAGAAAATTGCTCTGCTTTTTTTACAGGCTGTCAGAAAATTCCCTGAACAAAAGAGGTTGTAATGGTGAAAATGGCAGGAACTCTCAGGAAAAAGACAGGAAGAGTTTTTTCCTTAATTATCCCGTTACTTACCCACAGTTGACCCAGGCTATCGTCCCTTGGCCTTTTACTGTTTGGGCAACATCGGACAGCAGTTTCAGGTGGGAGTCCCCTGACGTGGCTATGGACAGAGAATAAAGAGATTGGCCTTGTTACCCGAACTGCTCCACAGCTCAGGATAAACCAGAGCCGTGAGGCACAGAGGAAACTGTCATTTCCAACACAGAAGAAAAGCTGAAGTTGAGCTCAGGGTTCAGCTAAAACACCATGTAGAGCTGAAACAATTCATTTAGTGACTCCAACCATTCCAGTAAAAAAATGTAATAAAATGGTTAAAAGTCAGGAACTTTACCAAATGTATGCAAAGCAAAAACACTACAGTAAAACCAAATTAGTTCAACAAGAGAAGTCAACAACATTGTATCAGTTTTAATGACATTTAAACATAATTATAAAATAAAATGAGTTGTTCTGCAGGCTGCATGGTGGTACAGCAGCTTTATTATACAAGTTAGGAACAGCTGACGCAGCACACATACTCAATTAATGATAGATTTTATAATAGAGAACCTTATAACTAAAATATCATTGCAGCACCAAGTGATGAACAAAGACCAACCACTGAGTTAGTTTAGTTTCACTATGGGAACCTGTCCTCTGAATTCTCTAAAATCATTCAGGTTCAGGTTTATGTTGCAACCGTTTTCAGCGTCTTACAACAGTGTCACTATACAGGAGATGGGAATGATAGTGCAACACAAAGAAGAAGAATAAAAGCTTGAATAAACTGTAGATGAGTGCCTTTCACTCATTTTAGGCAACATTATGATCATTAGATCTTTACAATCTCCTGTGTAAAAGATCTAAAACATCTGTGGCTCCAGCTGTAACCACACACTGTCTATGATCTCTGACATATCGCCTATAGCAAGCAAAGTAGATTATTTAGAGTAAAATAAAATATTCAACTCCCTGTGAAACACAATTCATCATTTTTATTTTCCCCTGAAACCAAATGTGTTTTATTTACTGCATAAAGAGAAAAATTCCTCTCAGTGCTCCAGGTCAACATTATTTTTAGATATGAAGGCATCACAATAACTCCCCAGGGTAACACATCAAACAGGATTGGCAACAAAAACATCTGACAAGCAAGTCTATCACCATATATGGAGCAGGAAGCTCGGAACCACTCATTCCTGGCGTTGAGCTGCATCTTGGGTAATCTGATCAGGTATGAATGTCAATTTAGACATTAGGGAGTGGTTCATGAATGTGTCTCAACCAGAAAGTGGAAACAAAACTATCATTTAGCACAACACTCCTTAAAAAAACTAAAATGAATCACATGAAAAAGGTAAGCTGATAACCTGGGTTGGTCATTCTCTAGTGTGAAATAAGAACCGTCTGTGTGAAGAAACAGCTACTGATTAATCAGGAACTCAACTCAATATGTGGAAGCCAAATTCAGTGAGCTTCTGTAGGCTGGTACGTGTCATAAATCATCAAATAAATCTGTGGCTGTGGGGCTCCGACATTCCTCTAGTGCTGATTCTGTTTCCTTCCTTTCCAGAGAACATTCCTTACCCTCTTAGAAATGTGCAAATAAAAATAGAATTAAGATCCTCTAAGGGGCACCCGGGGTTCTCTAATGTGTGGGAAGAAACTATTTACACTGTGATAACATGGTTTAGCAGCTAAGCTCTAATTCTGTACAATAAGTGTTTCCAAGTTCATTACTGTGATCATTCCTTTAAAGCAATCTGCAGGCAAAGCTCCACTAAATATTAATTCTGAACACATTTTAAGAGACTGTGGTAGAAAGTTTTTAATTAATTATGCAGAATTAGATGTAGGCAAAGTGCTACAGCAGAGTGTCACTTTTTATTACAGTGTGTGATCAATGGAAATGCAATTAATTTGGTGTTTTCATTCAAAAGCTCATAATATTCCATTATGAGCAATAAATTAATGAAACACTTATCAGAAACACATTTAAGTTTTCTTAGTGATGCAAATCTTTTCATTAACATGGGGAATTTTAAGATGGACACGGATTTACTGTACTTAATCATCTCCAGAATTTACACCTCACTTGTTGTGTTTCCTAAACCTCTAATAAACCATGGCTGCTGCAAAACCAACATTAGATGAACACATTTAGAAGGCGCTTAAACAGAGAGGTGATGAAGTCTTGATATCTTTTACAGCGACTAGCCACAAAAACTGATAATTTACACCTTTTTCTATACAGAATAATAAACTATAGCCACATCCTGCTATTAAGAAGAAAAACACATTGAAAATACACCTATTAAATACAGAATATAAGAGTTCATTTATTAGTTGTTTGATATTTTAGCATAATAAATGAAATATACACTTGTGATATTAAATAAGCAATACATAAATACATACCTAAATTCCATATTGGTTCATGCAATGTTATTTTATAAACCTCTTTTTTAAATTCCCACAATACACAATGTAGTACATGAAAAAAACATTATTTGATATTATTTTAAGTTGGTTTGAATAACAATAAAACTGTTGTTTACATGTCGTTATTTACCCCCGCAGCAGCTAAACGTAGCACATCTGGTGCTTTATTATTCTGCCAAAAAACACGTCATACAAATGTGACAATGGTGTAAAAGGTTTATAAAATATCGTTACAATGAGTGGTTTTAAGAAGACTGTATTCAGACAGCATCATTTTGGATGTGGGACCATTCACACACACTTCCTTTTAGCTTGTCTAAAAGGTGTAAATGGACCCATAATACACAAAAACCTTTTAATATTGGCCAAATATCCAACTAGGCAACAGCACTATGTTTTAGTCAAATCCATATCCTTTTACAAAACATGACTGATTATGAGTGGGTGTCCATCCTCTAACCTGTCTTTGTGTAGAGCACCAGAACATTGGTCCTCGTCCTGAGCAGCTTCTTGAAGTCTTTGTGGTCACTGACCTTCTCTATAAGAGGAGAGACCTTCACAGCTTCCAGCAACGACAGCAGCCACACCTGATGAAACACACACACACACACACACACACACACACACACACACACACACACACACAAAGAAACAACTTTAACCAAACCAGGCAGGGGAATGACACCAGTGTACAAAAACACAAAGATTAAATCTAGGATTATTTTGAAGTTGATGGCAACAAATCATTTTAAAACAGTTGGCAGAGAGGAAACATAATTGGGAATAAAAAAAAGTAGCATGAAGTAATGGCTGAGGGAACACAAGCAACAGGTCAGCAAGTTGAGTGACTCTAAAAATGGCCACTTGAAAGGAAAGAATCTCTTAAGGATCAGATAAAAACTCAAACTTATAGACATTTTTCAGACTCTGACTTCTGAGTTTCCCACCATTTACAAAACTTTCCAAAACAGCTGAATCTTAATATTAGATGTTGATGACCTCAGATGTTGCTGCATTGAAAATAAGTAGTACTCAATTTAAAAAAAACCTACTGCATGAGCTAAAAACACTTCATTACATGTTCCATCATATAAAAAAAACGAAGAACCCAAAGCTGAAACAGCAATCACACAACCGATTTGGTCAAAGATAAAATCATAATTACTTAAAACGATTACTCTCCGAGTTGGTCAACACTATACAAAGTTCCCATTTTAAGGAGACTGCAGGAATTGATTTATATCAGTGGATATTTAGGGTAATACAACATTACCAAATAAATATTTGACTTTAGTTTAAACACCAACTAATTACAGTTCATTCTCTACTTGATCAATTGGTCACATTAAAAAACCTGGACAGGTAGTGCTGCTATAAAAGCAGAGAAGAGCTGCAACAGGAGAACAGATTATCAAAGAGAGACTGTGTGCATAAAAATGTGGGGTTTGAGAAGCACTAATGCTAGTTGGAAATAGAACTGTATGGAAAAAAGCTGACTGCTGCTGCACAGAGTAAGTGGTAGTCATAAATGAATGCACTTGTTCTGTCATCTTTACTTGTGCTGCCTTTATATGAAAAACAAAATAAAATGTCTACAAAACAGACTGTAGCAACATTATTTCAATAATAATATAATATATTTATTGTGATTGTTTGGAGACTAAATTAAAAGCTGTAATAGATATTTGACTACAAAGATCTAATGTACTCCCAGTCTGAAGTGGTTTTTAGGGAAGGCTTTCCATATTTTCATTTACAAACATAAATGACAAATTGCATTCATTACAAGGAATGAGAGTTTAGGTGCTGAACTCACCTGCCTGACATACAGACCAGTTATGAAATCAAATTATGACAAACACCCATAACTGTTTGGCAGCCTAATCAATAGGATCTTATTTCAGACATGAATGAGGCCACATTCTTCTACTAAAGGTTAAAAAACTGGTTTCCTCAGTTCCCAGATACGTAAAGACATCTGTTCAAAGAATCATCTTCATATCGTTTAACTAGGTTTTTATTGAAATTTTACAAAGCATTCAAACTTTAGAGGAAACGAGCTCCTAAATATTCACTAATTTCTTTTCAACCAATACTGCGCAAACAGGGCAGGATGCAGCCTATGATGACAACCTGCAGCAAAGGCAGCTTCAAAAGACAGCAACAGGCAGGTACATGAGCATCATTAGTCTGAATGGATGCTTTGCTTTACAAACTGGTAGGTGAGGTATTAGTGTGAAACTTCAAATATAGGACACAGAGCCCAAAGTGTGAGGCCTGCACTTTAATCAAAGATAACTAAAGGAAAAAAGCGCCTGATTACACTCCAGCCATATAAAGCTATTTCTTTGCATTCTAATTGTCTCTGCACCATCACCATTCATTAAAAAGCCCCTCATTTCTGCCTACAGGGAACTAAATTAGACACCAAACATTGTCTGCTCGCTCAACGGATGCAGTCTGATGAGTGATTTCACCCAGAATAAAAACAAGCACCTGTCAGGCTCATTTTCTAGTTTAATTTCCAGCTAGATGCTCCTCTGAGGTGCGAGTGCTGTGAATCTTAAGATGCTACAATTTGCATTTCTGTAAAGTTTTGAAATCAACACAAAAAAGCTGAAGGGCTTTAAAAAAAATCAAAAAGAAAATGGGTAAAATTTACAGTTTATTTATACACTGTACATCCCAAAAGCTATGCTGCTGCTGGGTAAACGGTAGGTGGAGGCAATTATAACTGGTGGGATTCTTTATCTTTGTCACTGTTGTGCAAGTGGTTAGATAGACATGTCAGCATGATAAACAATGTCAGTTTTTGTATAGGACCCATGGGACACACTTGGCAAAATGTAGGCTAATTAGAGATTGTCTAGGTTACAGATTTAGAGGCCTGGTAATCCAAAAGTGATGAGAAAAGAAGCAAGATTAGAGTAAATTAGTAAAGATGGCAGATTGTTTTACAAATTTAATCTGAGGTTGTGCTGGCCTAGTTTTTAAAACCTGGTAGAAACCAGAAATCCTTTATTAGGAATGAAAGCGTCCTTCCTGTTTAATTTGTCTAAACCTCTGACTATAAATACACTTATTATATCAATCCGTGGGTTTGAGATGTTCTATGTAGATAAATGACATTGGAACAGCAAAAGGAGATTCTATAATTACATAAATTCTACATACCGAGCTGTTTGATGCTTTTAGGGCAGTAGGAAAGTTTTTTGGATGTTTGAATAAATTTTTCATGCAACAGTAGCAACAATTTGAATCAAACTTTAATTCAAAGCCTAGTGTGTTCTTTGAAGGAATCTCAGGAAACTAATAGAGAAATAATGATGTTATAGCCGTGTCAGACAAATCTAAATAACATTATTTGTGATCTCTCTAGACCTCTAAAACTAACAGTAACAACTTTCACCATGTTATGCCTAAGTGTTTGATCATGAAGAAATTTACCGTGAATAAATCTGTGTTTTATAGCAATAAGACAGAATACATCATTTCATTCAGAAAGAAGACGTTCAATTTGGTTCAACAGACACAGAACTAATGGTAAAAGCTATCGTTTTCTGCTGCAAATCATAGTGATTAGTCTCTTGCTACATTAATGTGAAAACAGCCACGTCTCGAAACGCTAAATATTCAGACAGGCACCTCCTCCTACATCTGAGGTAGCAAAGAACGACACCGATGCCGTCGTCAAGCCAGCACTGCTGATGGCTGTGATAAAACGTGTCTTCCACCAGCTGAAGTGTGTGTCATCTTCCAGTGGCAGGTGTACAATAATAGATATAACTAGACTGAGCTGACAGATTTTCCATTAAGCATCCTAAGTGACAGCCCCATTCAGAGGCAGCATTATTGCACTGCTAAAGATTTCAGCAGGGATTTTATCTCAAAGTAGCACAGGCAGAGACAGACGACTGAAACAGAATAAACGTATGACATGAAGTGTAAAAATAACTACAGCTTAATGAAAGCAGTTACAGTGAGATCAGATTCATCCTCATGGTCTTTGAATTATCAGCTACATGTTGATGCTCCTGTCTTTTTCTGGAATGACAGACTTTTAAAATTCTAGTTTTTTTTTCTCCCCCCAAGTTGAAGTTGAGCAAGTGTTCCCTTTTATCACAGAAACATTATGACTGACAACTTTGAGCCCTGTAGTAATTATTAAAACAGTGTATTTTTTGTGGAAATGAATAGCGCCTGATAACAGTAATAAAAAAATTTATTCAAAGTAGACAAATTAAAACCATTCCCATATAAAATTGCCTCAGATAAATCTTTCCTGAAAGACTCAGATTTAATGCTGTTTGAAAGCCGTCTCCCTGAGGCCTTATTGCTCCATGTAGAACTCTGAGTAGGTCTAAATGATGGTGAGTGAGTGGATGGTGAATCACAATCAGTACTAGGAAAAGCATGGTCAGTCCATCACTGAAATCATGTTGGCGCTCCGTCTCCAGATTCAAAGCAAAACTGGTCAAAAAGGATCAAGTGGTTTACAATGCTTCAGTCTGCACTGATGAACTGCTGTGAAATAACCACGCACACATGATGCTCTAACTTTACTCACAATTCAGAAAAATTATCCTTATGTCATTATTTCAAATATAAATTATACATTAGTTTATTTGGTTAAAGTAACACCAAACATCAGGAAAAAAACAATTACAATATTGTTGAATATTGTCACAACACTATCAGTTGCACTAAAATCACATATTCTGTCATCCTGATGCTAAAACTCTCCCTGTGGGTCTTTAGGGGAGTCTGGGTCCATCTGATTACCAAATATTTATTGTTTGTTTGCAGTATGTAGTAATTTATCAGTTGTATTGATATTGCGAACGTTGATCTTGATTAAATGTTCAATATATTGTGTAGTTAGAGGTGGTCAATCTTGCAAAAAAATAGGGGTGCACCGATTGCAGTTTTCTGGCCGATCACCGATCTTTAGACAACCTTTCCTGCCGATCTCGATTTTTTTTGCTGATCTTGTATTTTTCATAACTAGAAGCCAATTACTTTAATGTTTCCATTTTTATTGAGTAAATTGAATGAATACTCACAAACACGAGGTAGTGTCCTCTCACATAAAAATTATATATATAAATATAAAATATAAACAATTAATTAATAAAGCCAATTAAAAAAGGTGCCTCTTAAAAATGAAACAAGAGATGTGAACCATTACCAAAGCCCTTTTCTCAGGTCCTCCTTTAATTAATAGTACTTTCTGCCTGTAATTTTATAAAAACACTTGTTAAATCTACTCTAATAAACACTTCCAGCATTAACTCTGTGCATTGTGTAAATAACTTCAACATAGTGTCTCTAAACTGACTAACAGAGCAGAAATCATCCAGATTCACTTAATGCTGCTCATCTCTTCACCTTATAGGTTTTCTAACTGCAGCTGCGTGCCACCTGACTACTCGGCTCCCGTAGATTTTACTGATGGTGCATTTAATGCGCCTCGTAAAAACGAGGACATAGCAGATAAACTATGGAATAATCTACCAATTAAATGTGGAGTCATTGCTGTTAGGTCACGGCCACGGGACAGTTCTCCCCCGCGCCCCTCTAATGAGAGACACGCTGGAAAGATATGTTCTGCATTTAGCCGTCAGTTGTGTCCGATGCACGCTGAAGCTACCGCCACCGGCGACGCTGTCCGCTCTCAGATCAGTGAACTCCGTTTTTGCTTTTTCTGTCATACGGACTGCAACTATAGAGAAAGAGACGAGTAGAGAGCTGCACCAGCTCACTTTGTTGTAGTTTGAAGCGTTAGCAGCCGCGCTAGCAGCAGTTAGCTTTCGTCTCGGGTACAACTTCTCTGAGGTTTATAGCCTGGCGGGGGTCCGATGAAAGTCTGGCGGGCCGCCAGGCTTATAAAGCGCTGGGGAAAACCCTGATGTGCAGTACGGACGTGATGTAGCGCGCGGAAGGGAGGGAGGGAGGGAGTCTGCACCTCCCGGGAACAGGAGAAAAAAGCTGATTTAAAAGCCTTTAACCAAGATCAACGATCGCATGGGAATATGGTCGATTTACGATCCCCTCAAATTAACGTGATCGAGGCCGATCGATCGGTGCGCCGATCGATCGGTGCACCCCTACAACAAAATAATAAAATTCTTAACAGTGAATTCATGGTTGAAATTATTACAATTATTTGAACTGATTGTTAACAACTGTACTTTTAAGTCTTTTTTTTTTTTATACCATTTTGCAACTTTTTCTGCCAACTGTCTTCTATAAATGCACACTACCATTTGACAAGAAATAAACAGTACAGGGTTATATCTATAACAGTCTGGGCAGAAACATCCTTCAACATGTTGTGTTCCCAGTCTGACAGCGTCTATGATCTTCAGCAAATTATCAACACCTTATAAACCCTTCATGACAACCATATCACCACCCCTATGCACAGCCCTGGTTTATCAATACTAAATATAAATGTGACAGTTTGTGATTAGATGGTTTACAGGTTCTTTGTGTTTACTGTGTATGAGAAAGGCTTTTAAGAAATGTCCAAAAAGTTTGTTCTCAGGATGTAAAGCTCTAAAACAAAACAGTCTCTAGTCTGCAGTTCAGAAAAAAATGTATTGTTGCATGAGTGTAGGGTCCATATACAAGGACCCTATCATCCAAATCAAAACATAAATAAAGCCTGCAGGAAATAACTGGCAAATCTGAACATATTTTTTATTTGATGCAAGTCAAAATGGAAAAATGTTCTGAAGTCTGACAAAATAAATTAGCAATAATTAAAGAAACCTGGATGTCACAAGGAGAGGGACCATCTGGCTTGTAGCTAAAAAAAAAAAAAAAAGACAAGTCTCTCAGGAACAGCTTCGATTATATGATCAAATAAATTTAATACAAATTAATATTAATTGCAATGATGATCATTTTTACTTAGAATAAGCTAAGAACTGACTTACTGTCTGGTATTTAGGCAGCGAAACTTTAAGAGATTTAGTGAAAGTCACAGAGCCGAGTTCCAGTTCAAAGGCCTCTTGACCTTGCAGAACGTATCGTTTTTAACCTTTGTGCCCTTGTCCTACAGAACAGTCCTAATCAACTGCTCCTAATAGTTGATTTAAATACCAGTAGCTCATTCTTTACTCTGCAGTGAATGTGAGAGGTATTTTAGTTGTGCTCTGTTCACCCTCCTCTCAATTAGTTTCCTCCTTATCAACACACTCCTTAATACATGTACCAGGTGGTGCGCCTGATTGCTGCAAAGCAGATCAATAGCAAGAGACTTAGGGAGCATAACTGTGTAAAACACAAAGTATTATTTCTCATATTTACACGCTAACAAAAAACATAAAAAACAACGCATAGAGAAAGGTCTGCTGTGAATTTGTGGCTTTGATACAAAGCTGTACTTCAGTTTGATGTTTCAATGATTTTGCAAAATCAATTCAATAAAGGTCAATTCAATAAAATCTGACAAGCTAACAACTATCAACTTTTAAAAAGACCCATTTAAAACAGCTAGAGAAAACAATCCTTCAAATATTACAGCCTATAATCATTTGTGGTTAGTTTTGTATCATACTTCATTAGTTTGGAATTGACAAAAATAAATAATAAAGAAATTAATACAAGAATAAATCTGAACCAACTCCACTGATGATCTTAAAACTTGGACTATGTTGGACACATTCAGCCAATCAGACACAAATAACCTTTGTCCCATATTATGCAAAAATTCACTTTCTCAAAGTCTTAGCAGTCATGTCAGTCCCAAAAACTGTATGAGACACAAAAGTGAGAAAATATTTTCATCGTTTTCACTTCCTTATTCTCATTTTTGGGAAATGTGCTTTGAGCTAACGCTTAAACAGGTGGTTTCAAAATGGTAAAAGGCCTGTATTTATAGAGCACTTTCACTTATAGAGTGTTCTACACTCCCCAAAGCGCGGTACGACACAACAGTCATTCACCCATTCACCACACCCTGGGGCGCACTGACGGAAGTGGGGATGCCATGCATCGGCGCCCGCCAACTCGCCAAGTCCCTCCGACCACCATCAGTGGGCAAGGTGGGTGAAGTGTCTCGCCCAAGAACACAATGACAAAGTTACCCAGCTGGAGCTTTGATCAAACCGGCATCCTTCGGTTGTCAGATTGGCCACTCCATCTGCTGAGCTACACACCGCCCCAAATCTTTCACCTGCTGATGTCCAGAAAGGAAAAGACCACTCCTCTCTAGAGGACAGAGCCAATCACAAGTACCTTTGGCTACCTGTCTGAGCCCACCTTTAAAAACCACGGGAACACACATCCTCACAAATGTTAGCAAACACGATGGCGAAGCAAGAAAAGCACGGTAGTTGCTTCATAGATGTGTCAACGCGCACAAAAGTCTTGTTTTGCTCCCTTCATCTGAGCCCCTGAAGACCCACCGATGTCTCACGAATGCACGATGAGAAGAGAGATGGGCGGGGCTTAGAGAAGCTCCCCATCTGCCCCGCCCATTTGAAAGGAAAGTTTTGCTTTAGGAGGTTGGAAGAACAACAGCTGCACCTAAAGTAAGGGCCAATTTGACCAATGCATAGCTTTACATGTCATTGAGATGTAAAAGAAATGATTCAGAGTGGATATAAAGTGCATAATATGGGACCTTTAAAAGTTCTTTCCAAACACAAGTATCAATCCTCCCTCATCCTTTCATCCTTTAACTTTCTTTATCTGACATACAGGTGTGTTTTGTAAATTGCCGTTTAAAGTGGAGCTATATGAGTGGAAGGTACCCAGGGTTTCCCCTCGCCTTCTATCTGCTGTGACAAATCAGCTTGATGAATGATGTTCAGTTCAGGTCCAGTGCTGAATCAGCACAAATCACAGTGTTTGTCAGGTTGTTGTCTTGACTTTCCTCTGACTAATGAGCCAGTGAGGTGCCTGTTGTTTTGTGTGGAGCGCCTGATTATACAAGATGCCTTGCAGCCTAATAAAACACTGCCAAGCTACTACTGGGATAAAACCTAAGAACCAAAATATTTCACTGGTACTGACCACAGCTTGTTTTTATTAAATGTTTACTGAACAAAGTATTAGCATCAGATATTTAAAAAGCAGAGTTTGTAGCACTCTCTAAAAGAAAATATTACGAACTGATGCTTAATCTAAAGTCAACTGTTTTGTGCATTAAATTTTAATATGATTCATTTTGTAAAATTCCAAGATAACTATACTTTAACTATATATGCATGTCTGCATTTTATGGCAGCAGAATTTTTTTTTAAATGTCTTTTTTTTTTTCAGCTTCAACTTCTGAGATTCAGTCAGATGTTTAGTGTATATAAATAAACGGGGGATGATTTTAACTAACAATCCTGATGCTATTTCTTGGTTCCACAATGTGCTTCTTTGTGTAAACACACAGGACCTGACCAGCTCAAATGACTCACCTGTGAAACCCAGAGGCTCTTAAAGGGGCCCTGGTCTTTGTGGGCAGATTGCAGAACAATACTGTGAAAAGGCTTCCAGACAATAAAACCCAACACTTCTTTGTGTTAGGGATGTGAGGATTAACCAATTTGTATTGATTTACAGGCACTCATGTGCACAGTGTGATTGGATCACTGGAGCAATCCTGGACTGATGTAATTTTGGGATTAAATCTAGACAAATCAGCTCGTTACATCATGGCATTGATACAATCTGATCCATTTAACTATCGCACAAAACTTCTGCAAGTAGTTTGATTTCTTTAGGCTTCTGCTGTTAAAATTATTAGTAAAAAATTGACATTGAAGAAGTTTGTGTTTGAGTGGACCTCCTGTAGGACGCTTTATACAGAGAACAACTTTTCTTCTGTTGCTAGTTCTGCTGTTTAGCTGCACTGCATTGTCATTAGCAGCACCTGCTGTTCAAAAGGAGAACTGCAGCTGCTGATTTGCTGCAGCTGAGGATTTGTACAAAATCTAGCAGAGTAATGAGGTCACAGACCTGAGATGCATAACCTTACATGTATGTGTGTGAAATGTGTGTGTATTCATGATTAAACTAGTTTTGTCAGTCAGGTGTCCACCTCGCAGGCAGCATGGCTCTAAAACATACAACAGCTTAAATCATCTATACACCCCACTAGGCTGCTCATCAAACACACACACACACACACACACACACACACACACACACACACACACACACACACACACACACACACACACACACAATCTGACAGCACTTTGTGTATTACAATCTAAATGAGAATTTTAATTAAAATATCTAAACATTTACTGTGCAGCATGTTTAGCATGGTTTATTGTAGGTAGATGGAACCTAAAACTGTCTTTAGGTTTTGAGAATGATTTGATCATTAAAAGCCATGAATAGGATAGAACCAGAGCTCAGTTAGTAGATATAAAAAATTAGCAGCTGAATAGAAAGGTTAATCTCAGGTTATGTTATCTTGTCTAAATATTTTGCCCCCTTCAAATCAGGTCACAAAGCAAAAAATAGGCAACAGTTCCTATAGCATCTGTTGCTGAATCACACTGTCAAATGACTGCTGATTGTTGCTCTTTGAGTCAAAATAAACAACTTGACTTTTAATTCCAAAGATCAGTGGCACAGTGCCAACATAACAAATAGAGTCGCTGTCCAAAAGTACACAAAGAGGAGTGCACCCGTGTGTCACCACCTTATAAAGCAGGAAGCAGAACCGGATAAGGTCTGCTTCAGTATTAAACAGTGCTCTAAAGTGGAAAAATGTCATGGTGCATAATAAAACTATAGCTGTATCAAAGCTGAAGTTAATCATTCATTCATTTTGTGAAGGGAGTTGCTGAAGTTTTGCATACAATTTATATATGAATGTTTTTTTGTTTTATAAGATTTGAGGAGAAAGAAATACTCTTCGGTGTTAATGTGTTTTACATGCTTTAGTTGACTATATGCATGTGTCATAAATTTAAAGTCACCAACATGTTTAAAGTACAAGTAGCCCTGGATCAGTTTGTACTTAAAAAGATAAGTCAAACTCCATCCTGAGAATTTTTTTCCTATTAATTGAACAGATCTTTTTTGCACCAATTAATTTATTTAAATAAAGTTTTATTTGTTTTGCTCTGCCTCTTTTGTAATGCTCTCATTCTGTGTCGTGTTTTAAATCCAGGACACTGGTTTTCTTTACAGCAGCTCCGTTTCAATCCTTCATCTCAAACTTCAACAAAAAATATTATTTGAAGATGGCTGACAGACAGATGAAAGCTGTGTGAATTTTACCACGAAGACTGACTTTATTTACAGATTACTTACCACAGATTGAGTCATTTACAAAGCAGAAAAATTTAAGGGAAAATGTTGTATTGTAAGTTTTAAAATTAAGCAAAGTGAAAACTAATGAAAAGTTTCAGTGGCAACATTTACTATTTACTTCTATTTAAGAAAAAACTGAAAAATAACATTTTCACCCCATTCCTTTTTGACACTATACAAAAAACAACTTATTTCAGTCGGTAACGGTTTGGTTTAGGCCACCTAAACAATAGTTTTACTGCCAATCAATCAATAAATCAAGTTAGAGCTACTGTATTTCTGCCACCAGCGTCATTAGGTCCAGTCACATGAAGCTGGAGGGCAAATCTTTTCATAATACCTCTGCATCCCTTCAGAAAATAAATCTATCAATTATTTACACCTCTGAAATAAGACAAAATAAAGACACGTTTTCTAAATCCAAAGCAATTACTAAGATGGTTCCTATGTATTCCTTACTAGCAGGATATAACCTGGAACATGCTTGTTTACACAATGCAACAGAGAGTGCACACATCCATCAGGCTTGTCATAGCACAAATACTTTAGAAAGTGAAGGAAGAAAAAGTTTTTTTCCTCAGTTTGTTCCTTCTGATAATGCTGCAGCAAGTTGAGCTGCCTTGAAATAAAATGAGGTCATTAAAGAAAAGATTAGGATTCAGCTAGTCAGGCTAAAGGGACCCAAAATCACAAACACAAACCATTTATGCATCTAAATATAACATATGTATTTAAAAGACCCCAAAAATCTAGTTTCATACAAAATAACCACACATTGATAAACATGTTTTTCATAGTTCTGGATTTAAAATGTTAAATAGCGACAATAAAACCAAATGTTAGAAATACACTAGAATGATTACGTGATAAATCTCAAGGTTCTGAGTTGTTGCTTTATCCCAGCTGCTATCAGTAAAGTAGGATGAGAACTGGAACTGTACTATATTATTTAATACAAAAAAAGACAGTCTAACCTAATACCTGAACACATTATTCCCTTTTACATTTTAAAGGATGCAAGAAACATCTAAACACTTCAGGTTAAGCTAAGTTCTCAGGGTTTTATGATGAGGCCTCTGATTCCTGCATAGGATCACTTCTGTTTTACTCTGTGACAAAGAAGCATAATGAGGAGCTAAACAGGAACTTTCATTTCCCCTTAAAGCTCAGCCGACTGAGAGGATTAAGTTCCTGAACCCAAATATAACCATTATATCAAGTGTTATAGTTTATGTGCGGATAAAACCTGTTTTCTGTTTACCTCAGAGAACAGAGTTCCCCTGACTTTCCATTAACTATTCTTTCAGACAGACACCGGGGAGGGACAGCAGGTAAACGGGACACCGCTCCGTGTGTCTAGTTAATGGATAACACCTGTGACTTTACCTGCGCCGCACAAACCGCAGTTACTTTACGTTTTATCTGATTCAATCTGAGCACCAAGTTCAGTCAAGGGCTGTCAACTTCGCTCCCGCAGCTCCAGCCCGGAGAGGCTAGGAGGCGGGCTGGAGAGGATACCTACCGGCTTCCTGGAAACAACAACACGCGCCCACACGAACCGGAGGCTCACGCCGACCCGCGGCGGCTTCCTCCGAATAAAAACATGATTTATTCAACTCACCAACAGCAGCAGCTGTATGAACATGTTCGCCTCTCTCATCCTTCTCCTGTAGCGCGTCCAGGAGGCCATGATGCCGTTGCCACGTCTGGATACGCAGGCGCATTCGGATTTCCACGGATTATCGGGCGCGGCGCAAAGCAACATGGGAAATGAAGTTATTGTGAAAATCTCACGGGGAGATTCTATAATGCACCTGCTACCGTCAAAAAGCCACACACCGCTCGTTCCGTGTTTCTTGGTTTAACAATGACTGTAAACAGTTTAATTCTGTGGTTCTCAGGAATTCACATCCAACTGGAAGACATTTAATTACACTGGAGGATAATTAGTAGATTAGTGTGTGATTAAATGACACTTCATTAGCTCTTCATCAATTAGACTCCTTCCATTTGGAAATGCGACTTGATGAAATGTTCCTAACATCACATTTATGCAGCCCCAATACAATAGAAACAGATAAAGCAAATACCAAACAGAATAAGGAAAGCAGAATAGAATAGAATAAATGACTATTTGGTAATTGGTTATTTTTGTGGATGAACCACTGACTTTGAAAATGTGTAAATAAATATAGATTAGATTGTGTGTATTAAGACGAATGTAAAAAGCTGAGCTTCAGACTACACCTTTTGATTTTGATTTTTGGTTTTTATGTTAAATTTGTTTCTTTTTCAACCAAATAGAATTAATGACTGAATAAATTAACAAAAAAATGAATGAATAAAGAAAAACTAAATGTTTTCTGAATATTTGAGCCACTTAATTTATACTTATCTATCTATCTATCTATCTATCTATCTATCTATCTATCATCTATCTATCTATCTATCTATCTATCTATCTATCTATCATCTATCTATCTATCTATCTATCTATCTATCATCTATCTATCTATCATCTATCTATCTATCAATCTATCTATCTATCTATCTATCTATCTATCTATCTATCTATCTATCTATCTATCATCTATCTATCTATCTATCTATCTATCTATCTATCTATCTATCTATCTATCTATCTATCTATCATCTATCTATCAATCAATCTATCTATCTATCTATCTATCATCTATCTATCTATCTATCTATCTATCTATCTATCTATCTATCTATCTATCTATCTATCTATCTATCTATCTATCTATCTATCTATCTATCTATCTATCTATCATGTACTTTGTCTGATGTCACTTTATTAGGTACACCTGTGCAATTGTTTGTTTTATCACAAATACCTCAATGTATTTAGTCATTCAAATGTAGTGAAGTCGACTTGCTGAAGTTAAAACATAGCATCAGAATAGAGAATAAAGGTGATTTACAGTAAGTCATTTGAAACATAACATGGTTATTGGTGCCAGATGGGCTGATCTGAGAATTTCAGAAACTGCTGATCTGCTGGGATTTTCACCCACAACCATCTTTAAGGTTTACAGAGAATGGTTAGGAAGAGAGAACATATTCAGTGTGAATGGAAAAGTCTTGCTGATGTGAGAATGGGCAGACTGTGGCGATGGCAACTTTAGCTCAAATGTCTCAACCAAGATCTGCAGAACACAACCTAACTAACCCATAACATGCTGCTTGAAGCAGATGGACAGCAGAAGTTAACCACACCAGGTGCCTCCTGTCAGCTAAGAATAGGAAACTGAAACTACGCAGGATCATCAGGACTGGACCAGAAGGGACAAAATGTTTCCTGGTCTGACGAGTCTCAATTCCAGCAGCAACATTCAGATGATCTGATCAGAATTTGGTGCCAACAACATGAATACATGGATCTGTCCTGTCTGGTATGGCTGCTGGAGGTGTAATGGTGTGGGGGAGATCTTCTGGTCCCACGTTGCGCCCCTTAGTACCAACTGGGCATCATTTAATAGATCAAACCAGTCCTCAGTCCAATCTAGAACCTTGTGGTGGAACAAGAGAATAGAATAGAATAGTCCTTTATTGTCCCTCAGTGGGGAAATTCAGGTGCACCAGCAGCAAGTTACAGGCAAGTAGAGAAAAAACAAATTCACACAAGAACAAAAGAGGTTCACATCATGGAGTTTCAGTCAACACATTTGCAGTATCATGTCAAAATGGACCAGAACCTCTTTGAAGTGTTGGATCTATGAGAATTAAAGCGGTTCTGAAGGCAAAAAGCCATCCAGCTATGTACAGTGGCTGGTGAGTGTATCTGTGTGGTTTTATGATTATTTGTATACTGCAATTTTAATCAGTCTTTTACCTGTAATGTCTGATAGAACAGCTTTTGTGCCATCAAATGTCCATGATTTTGTGACGTCATCTTGAATGGATGATAAATGGATGCAGACTTTAGATCTGCTCACCTCACCAGGTTTTCACTGTTTAGCATTTTGTTGACACTGAACAAAACTGAAAAGCTGTTAAACCAACACTTGCTGCCCAGTGGAGTTCCATTGCCAGGTTACCACCTCACACACACACACACACACACACACACACACACACACACACACACACACACACACACACACACACACACACACACACACACACACACACACACACACACACACACACACACACACACACACACACACACACACACACACACACACACACACACACACACACACACACACACACACACACCAGGTATTCTTCTGTGGCGTCCCAGTGAACAACATGCAGAAAGAATCTTTCCCATAATCCCTTCTTGCGCTCTCTCTCTCTCTCTCTCTCTCTCTCTCTCTCTCTCTCTCTCTCTCTCTCTCTCTCTCTCTCTCTCTGCAACGGACGCACCGGTGCTACACACTTCCAGCTCTCCACGGTGTCCGTGCGCACTTCCTCCCCATTGCGCGTCGGTCCCATCTTTTTACTCCCCCACATCCTCCTCACTCCTCTCCTTCCCCTGCTCCCCCTCGGCCCGGTGGTATCGCCCGTCGGAGGCGGAGGGAGGGAGCGCAGTGGTCGGTCGGCTGCAGGTCGCTCGGAGAGGAAGGCGCAGCGGCTGAAGGAAACACTTGAACCTGTTTCTGTTCTGCCTCCTCTGGTTCTCTGATTCCATCCGCCTGGCGTTTTCAGCAACTTGAGGAATACAAACACCCTTAAAGGTAAAGAACAATCACTTTTCTTTTGTTTCATTTGCAAAAAACCTCAAATGACAAACACAAAGCACTTTTTGGGTGTGTTTATTTGTCTGTTTGGAGCAAGCTTTGTTTCAGTAATTTAAAGCGGATTAAAAAATATATTATTATTATGGACTTTATTGCACAGCATGGAGGTGGAATTTATAAATGAGAGAAATACCCTCCAGCACTAATGGATTGGCTACTGAGCCTTATTCAGCCATGCGGAGGGCTCCGTTTCTCTCGGGACCTTTCTCTTTTTTCCCATCACAACAAAATTTGAGCCAGTGACGTTTTACATTCAGATAAGAATCAGACACATTGTATCTTCTGGCAGACTTTCCCTCCTCGGGGTGAAACCACAGATATAGATGTTGTGTTTGGAGAAGCTCTTTTATGTGTCGCCAGTTTTACTTTCCACTCACGTTTCATCCCAGGATCAGAGGCGCATTTGTGGGCTGCAGAGCTGCCACCTCTCAGCCCGGTCTCCAACTTACTTTGTGCACCCTGCTGGTCTCAAGTCCGGTCCGGGGAGATTTCAAGTTTTAGAAAAGAGAAAGTTTACAGACAAGTGTTTTTTTAGGGAGCGATACATTTTATTGGAGTCCAATCTCTTTGCGCTTGAATTTTTTTTTTCATATTTTATGCATAAAACTGTGGTACAAACCTGACAACCTTTGTGTTCTGGTTTGCTTTTTTTTTGTTCTTTGCCAATTTTCCCATCAGCCATTGGCTGCACTGGATGCTGCGCAACGCATTTCACTTTCTTTCCAAAATTCCCTCAAAACATTCGTGACACTTATTGACCGAGAGAACGCTCTCAGTCATTTATTCATGAGCTTTGTCAGTTGGAAGAATTGCTTCTCCATTTCTCCTTGATGCAGTCCAGATTTGTTTTAAATCAAATTTATAAATTCGTTTTTTTAATCCAGCAGCAGAAAGCTCACAAAGCTCAAAATGATGAACAAAGAGAAGTTGAATAATAAAATCGGGAGATTCCTGAGTGTTTCCAAGCTGATTGTTTGGGATTTGAAGCGTGTTGTTTCGCAGCAGGCCGACAGAGGGCAGTGTTGAGCAGCTGTGGTGAACACCTTGGCAGGTGAGCGCTGGCTCGTCTCTGAGGTCCAACACAGGAAGGAACACAAATGTTTCAATGCCTGAGAGAAGTTTCCTTTTCTGTTTTCTTTCAAACACTTTTGAACAGGCTCAGTCAGAACAGCTCTCAGAATAATTCGGTCAATTTCTGGAAGAAAATGTAATATTTACTTGAATAAATGAGTCAACTTAAAAAGCTCCCCCACTTTTCTACAACTAGGCATTTTTGAAGCGTACTCCCCTTCTGTTTATTGAGCTGCAGTTGTACATTTCTAAGAAAATCATAACTGATTGTTTTATTCATCAGTGCAGAAACGGCGCTCGGTTGCAGCCATGAGGCTGGTGCATGTTCTGGTTAAATGTGGTTAGTCTGTGTTGCAGTTTAATGCTTTTAAAGCACTGTTCATTGGCTTAACTCAACACACACAGAAAATATATTTGGTGTCAAGAAAGCCTTCGATAAATAGTGAGTCAGTGATGAATCACAAGCTATTATTAGCTCATTGTTTCCCTCCCCATAAATATTCTGTCTTGTTTCATATTTAACAACACCATTCATTCCCCGTGGAGTTCAAAACAGCAGTTGGCTTAACTTCTGTTGCTGTGCTTTGTTCATTCATCAACACGTGTGAACACACACAACTTATGATTGATATTCATATATTCTTACAGGTTTTGTCAGGCCCACATGCTTGTCTTATGGATGATTAACGCTTTTGTTACTCATGGAGTCTTTTTAGTGTCCCAGTTTGGTTCTTTCACATGCAAAACAGGTTTGATGAACTTATGAGAGCTCTTGACAAGTCCGGTCTGTAAGGGTGTGTGGACAAAACCCAAACTGGACCCCCTTCCCAACCTCAGAGACCACCTCTTTGTTCACTTTCTCCTCCTATCTATTTTATTTTTCTCCCCGTTGTTCCTAAAGTACCTGAGAGTGTTTTGTTTCAGAGATGAGCAGGAGCCTGTATCTTCATGTCATCTCATGTCGACATGAATAATTCATTGCCATTAACAAATATGATAAGTGTTGAGTAGATGAGCCAGCGGGCGCTCTATCAGAAATTTAATGACGCATTTTTAAATCGTGCCATTTGAATTGTTTTGTTGTCGGGCATCATTTGAGATGGACAAATGATATGAAAGTTTAATGACTCAAGAACCTGATCTGTCAACTCGTCCATCTGATATTACCTCTCAAAACAAGAGGAGGATGGTACGCTCACTATGGACCTGCAGGAGTGTGTGTGTGTGTGTGTGTGTGTGCGCGTGTGAATCTGTCGAAAGAGATAACAGGCAGAAACAGATAAGACGTGTTATTAAGTCTGGCCTGGTGCCACACACTTTGTGTAATTTCCCCTCTCAAACTTTGTTCTATAAAGCTTGGAGATAGATGGAAAAATAATGTCCTCCCAGAACTTACAGAACATTTTAGTTCTTTTTAAATGCAGGTCAGCCAAAGGCAATGCAGAACATGAAAACTGTTTACAGCATTTTATTAAAGGTGTCACTGCATAAGCATTGAAGCAACCTTAATACTATTCTGTTTGTGATTTTAGTTTAAGTACTCCTCGCAATAACATCATTCAAACTTTGAAAAACTTTCTTAAATGTTTAACTGACACTAACATTTGTACAGTTTTTAGTACATATACTGTTTAAATTATACATCCATTCACTGTCTCTTGCTGCTGTAGAATTTATGATTCTTAAATCATCTCAGAGTGCAGAGGATGCACACCCAATCTTCCATAGACATCAGTTATATTTGAGCTCAAAATACTTCCTTTAAAACTGGAATTGAAGGGTCTTTTTTCTGTGGCGTACTTTTTATTCCATGTTCCTGTTTATCACTTCATGAAGTTCCTGAAGGCTCTCCTAGCTGTGGCCTACTTGAGGTGTGCACACTCTTGATTGAGATTTTGCTTCCTCTTTACAAAAACTTGAGGTTGTTGTGAATGTGCAGAAGAAAGATATTAGACTTTTAAAGTGGCCTTGTTGAGCGGGATTCACATGGTAATGAGGTCAGAGTGTACTGAAGAGAAAACAAGGCTGTGCACATGCAGACTGAGCAGGAAACATACTTTGCTTTTTGTGAAGATGCTTCAAGGAGAGGCAAGAAAGACGGAGAGATGCTTCTTTAAAAGTGGCTGGATGTATTCAGCCACACTGAAGTGTCTGCTGCTCTCTGTTATGTAAATATAATGCCAGATTTGAAATTACTGCTTTGGGCACTGAGACTTGAGGTGACAGCCTTCACCTCAATACCCACTGTGTTCTTTCTACATGGATACAAAGCTCTGCTGCTGCCTCCTCACCTGAATTTGATTATGTTGTCCCACGGTGATGAAATAAATGTTGCTATTCTCAATTCCCACCCACTCGAAAGCCTGATTGAGGTCTTGTGCCTGAGCGCTCCTCATTTTGTTCAAACGTGAAACCCCTCCTCAGCTGTTTGATGACAGGAACACGCATATCTGGTTATGGTCTGACTTTGTTTTCAGGGTGAATGTGAGTTTGTGGCCAATTTCACTGTCAGCAGCAAACCGCCGCTTGGCAAATCCACTTCCACTCACCACAACAGCAACCTGATGAAAATCTGCATTTGATTTGAGCTCAGTCTTCTTGCATCGGAGGAGAAAGTGCACTTGTGATAGGCAGACAATTTGAGCAGGAGGCTGGCGGTCTGAGCCGGCTGGTTGGAATGAATAATTCCACAATGTCTGTCTGGGTCCCTTCAGCCTCCCAGGGTCTCATTGTTCCTGAATGCAGAGTGCACTTGGCGCGGCCTTCGCTTGCAGGCTCCCTCTGTTTGTAACCTGGCCTCTCTGCCTTGACACACAACCTTGCTGTCTGTGAAATCTGATATGGAATCAACGTTCCTGCATGCGCTTTGTCTGCAACCCTACTAATTAAAGCTTGATCCGACCCAACGGTCTCAATTTGTCTCTGGAACATAATCAACTCGGTTTGTCCTCCACTTTACAATGTTATCATTTGTTAAAATTAAGGAAGACTAGAAACTAAAAATGTAAGTAGTTTTCTGAAGCAGAAAATAAAATTGGAGCTCTTTGTTCAGGTTTTTTCCATGCAACAGTTTCCTGTTTTGGTTTAGAAAAACAGGCCATTATTTAAACATTATTTGATTTTATTGATTAAATCAACCGTTTAAAATAAAGAACAGACTTATTTTTTGGGGAAAAGCTTTAGTTTAGTTGTCATTCTCATTCTACAGTCTCATCATGTTTCCCAGCTAAAAGACAGGATTTTACAACCCCAAACCACTCCATCATTCCTGTCCTTTCATTCATTCCAATTGTTAAACCTCTTGGTATTACAGGAGGTGTGTGTGTGTGTGTGTGTGTGTTCAAGCATGCGCTCATACGTACATGTACGCATGCGTGCATGTCTGAGCAATCTGATTTTTCTCTTTGTGTGCATGTGAAGCGGACGTGAAGGCATGTGCCTTTTCTCTCCCATCCCTCCCCTGTTGAACCCCGGCATGGTCTGAGCAGGAGGGGAATAAAGGAGGAGAAGAAAGTCCTCCCACAGTTGATTTGGCCATTGTGGGAGAAGGGTACACACTATTTCCATTGATGCTCTGGATGCACGTCTGAAACCCCCAGAAGCTTTGGGTAAAGGAGCTCATTCAAAACCTGATGTGACCCGGAGGACGGTTTGGGAAGATGGGTGCTCATTGTAGGTCGGTGGGAACATTGTTCTCTTTCCGCTGCTTTAATACCGATGTGAGCTGGACTGGTTGTCCATTTATTAGAAAATAAATTGTGACTCAATTAAAAATTGATGTCATTAAATAGCTTTCCTTAAAGGAATATCACCACCTCTCATGTTGGTTTTAAATTAAGATCATGTTGAGATATGAATTAGAGCCATTTTGGTCAAATCTATAAAATACCTTTATGTACAATATAAAATACTATTATGTCTAATCTCACACAGTATCACAGGCTACTTAGTGTTTGTTGTGAGTAACTTTTCAGCTGCATCCATAGAAAAATTTAGCTCCAGATCAGCGACCATTTAGAGCTGGGAAACACTTTTCTTTATTTACCCTCTTTAGCTAGAAACACACCAAGAAAATGCTAATATCATACGTATGTATTACCAAATGATTACACATGCTTTTTTATTTTAAATGATTAAGTTCAGAAGTATTTACTTTGATAACCTTAAAATAAAGTCTAAAGTATTCAGAGTTCATATTTTAAGTAGACTGTAGGCATCAGCTGTGCTGTTTAGTGGTGATTAAAACTTATAAAATTATATAACAAAAATATGTTTATCACATTAGAAACAATTTGGACTAACTATCATAAAAATGCCTGACATCAGTCCAATTTTGGATAAAAATGAGATAAGTATTTTTGTAATATTTAGGATGAATTTAAAACGCATGTTGACACAAAGTGATTGATGCTTTTATAGCGTTCATGTTTTCATTGACAAACTGTTGCTGTAAAAGCAGAGAAAAGCTGATGCATGAGGTCAGATCAGGAGAATCAATGTATGGAAATAAAACTATATGAAAAACAACCTGGATGCCATATTGGAGGCACATTTAAACATGTGTCATTCTGACATTTTCCTTTCGCAAAATTTTATTTCAGAGACAGTATTTAATCTAAAAAAAAAAGCATATGGAGGACTGCTGAGGAAGGTTTCTGTCAACAGTAATTTATTTTATTCCAGGGGTTTCTAACAGATGGCAGTATTCAACATGAAAACAGGCTGCATTTACTAAAACTAAATGAATGTATAATCTATAAAGCTGAAACAAGAGAAAAGGTTCACAAAGCTTTTATAAAGAAAACTTATAGAATACTAATTTTAATAAACTGCTTTATTTTTCTGAGCCAACACTAGTCTGATCCATCAGATCAGCTGAATTATTAAACACAAATATTACTAATTAACCAGAATTAAACTTTTTAATTTCCTCTTAAAGAAGCACAAAGTCCTATGTTTCCAGAAGGTCGTGCACAGCTCTATGTGCACATTCTGTCTAAACATATTTCTTCATTTGGTTGAATGTAGGTGTAGAAGAGAGCTGTGTGAAACAATGCTGGGAAAATTCCTGTAGGCGTCTTACTGAACTGGGATCTGGTGCTGGTGTCGCTGTGGATTACAGCAGGTTTGATTCATTTCCTGGTATTTGTATCTTGTGCCTGAATTGGTTTGATTTGTTGATTCTCTACCCTTTTATTCAGGTTTATTATCCAGATATTCCTTTTTGTGTTGCTTAAAAGTATCAAAAATCACTTTCTGGAAATGAGTTTGATACAATCAAAGTGAAAACTGTGCACAGATTTGCAACAAGAGCATCCTTCAGAAGATCAGCCATGTCCTTTTTTACTTTACTCCCTCCTTTATAAACTAGGATTTTTAAATACTAAAAGTAATATTACAGTAAATTAAGTGTAACAGTATCTTTTTTTGTGTGTTTTGAATCCACTCTGTGCTTTAGCTATTTTTATATGAAAGACACTTTGTGTGCTACGTCTAAAACTCTCTGTATGGAATTAAGTTGAATTTGTACAACACTCTAAAATCACTACTTTCCTTCCAAAGGGAGAATAACAAAGTTGAACTCCTTCCTCGTGTCTGTGAAATATTACTGTAAGCCCTTCAAACAGGGACTGGATAAAGATGCACTTGAAACTCTTGAAGCATTCTTCTAGATATGTAATTACACACTGACAAAAAAGAGATAGTACGCTTTGGGCATTTTGCTGTTAGACTGGATTCAGTTATTGCAATAGTGCCAGAGGCTTTGGAGGCTTTTAGCTAACACAAGGTGAAGTTCCTGATGTTTAGCTAAAGTTTGATCAGCCTTAGTTTGTGCAGTATCAGACTTTGATTAATGTATAGCTGGCTCATTAGAGACCGCAGCACGTGCATTTCTGCTGGTCAGCAGTCTGGTGTTTCTGAGCGCTCCTGTTAGTTTGAATGTTTCTGGATGTGTTTCTGCGTTGGCTTTGTATTTAGTGTTTTCTGAAATGCTCTTGGATATGAGCAGTGGGTGAAAGCAGGCAGCTGTTCTACCCATTCCTGTAGCATGTATAATTGGACAACCACATGTCAGGCTGTGATTTGCAGCATGAGCCTAATGATTTTCTAGCACTAAATATGATTCAGTACCGTTGTTCCTCAGCCAGATTGTGGCTTAAAATGTAATTCAGCTAGAGAACGTGGGAGTAACAGACAAAGCTCTTGTTTTTTCTCCCCAAATTCTCCTGGAAACCTGAGAGGACTGCAGCGCAGATACATGATTGAATCAGTTATTTCTGCTTTTTATTACTGTAAGTTTATTTAAATGTTATTGAAATGTCTAATTTGAGTCTTTGCACATTGTTACAGTAACATTTTCAGGAACTTTTAGCAGAAACCTTTGAAGAAAGTGTGTTAAGAGCAAAGAAAGAAAGAAAAACCAATAAACTTGTGGTTAATAATTTCCCTTAACATCCTTTATCATTTGACAAATACAGCAAAGTTAAATTATATTTGTTAAATTAGCTTTTTCTGTTTTAGTTTGTCCATACATTTAATTAGAATTCCATAGTGATTGTTTATAAAGGAAGGAAGTGGTGCTGCATGTAAGAAAATTGAAGGTGTAAAAATTTGAATGTTTGGCCATAAATGTTAAAAATGGCCAGAATAAACAGAACTTCATTACTATTAAAGTTGTTGTTCAGAACAATAGGGACTCATGACCACTTCCTTCCATCCTCAATAAAACACCATGCTCCCTCTTAGCTCCTGCAGAAAAAAAATCTGGGGCTGCCACTTAAGCTCCTTTACAGTAAGAATAATGACAAGATACCAAATGTTATACATCAGAAGCTAGACATCACAGTAGTTTTGTGCCATAGATAATATTTTAATGTAAAGTATGCAACCCAAAAAGCCCTGACCCTTCACAAAATCAGACATATTAGATTTACCTGCTTCAACAATAGTTGTCACAGCAATTGTTCAACACTAGTGCATCCTGTGATAAACAACAAGAACTGTGGTGGCAAAGTAGCAGGACTGTCACTGAAGACTTGTCCAGTATAAGATCCATCCATTCATCCATTTTCTGTAGCCGCTTATTCCTCCACAGAGGGTCGCGGGGGAGCTGGTGCCTATCTCCAGCGGTCAAGGGGCGAGAGGCGGGGGACACCCTGGACAGGTCGCCAGTCCATCGCAGGGCCACACAGAGACGAACGAGACAAACAACCACACACCCACTCACACCTAAGGACAATTTACCAGCCCAATTAGCCTGACAGTCATGTTTTTGGTCTGTGGGAGGAAACCGGAGTACCCGGAGAAAACCCACGCATGCACGGGGAGAACATGCAAACTCCACGCAGAGAGGCCGCAGAGCCGGGACGCGAACCCACGACCTCCTTGCTGCGAGGCAACAGTGCTAACCAACTGCGCCACCAAGCAGCCAGTATAAGATCCTGGTTTCTTTACTTTGAACAAACACGTTTGAGTCTTGTGTAGTTCGGTTTAGATGTTACTTGTTTAGGTATCAAATCTTCTTATTTAGGTTTAGGCAACAAAGACTTAAGAGAAAATCCCTCACCAAAACAAAATGCAACATGCATGCATTTCCCAGGCTTTATGCATATAAACCATTTTCAGCACACAAGATTTATAACAGTCTTTTGATTGTTGACAAATGTTACGGTAGGTAAAGGCGACTTTCAATAAAACAGATCATTTTAGAAGTGATAAAGATTTCATTTCTGCTCCTTTCTGCATCACTGAGTGAAGAAATAAGACAACTGACAACCAGTTTTTTATCAGGATGATATTTTTAAACTCCTCACCAGCTTTAAAATGCTTCTTTTAAAGGTGATTTAAGGTCTTAATGGGTTAAAATACAGCCTTTCACACTCTGACAGCCTCAGTTAGAGATGAGCTGCTGGTGAAACTGGGCTGTTTTTACATCATGTGCAGACACTTAAAATGACAACATTTTATACGGGTGACTAAAGTGAGACAATAACAGAAAACACCCACAGCAGATGTCAAAATATTTCAACATGTCTCACGTCTTCAACCAGACTTTTCTTTTTATTTGACCTGTGTAGCAATCAGACATAACCTGACAGACATTCAGTGGAAAAGTTTTACTTCATTGTTTGACTTTTTGCTTGGTTCTTGCCAGAATTATTTTGGTCCGAAGCCAAAAGAAAATAGTTTTTATTTTCTCTGCCAAAAGACTGATTTGTGATTCATGCTGCATTTTAAATGTAGGCTCATTTCTGAGCTTAGGGTTCATAGTGTAGGTTAATTAGGATTAGCCTTAATTAAGTGTTGGACATGGGGACCATACAACAGCATGAACTCCAATTAACAGCTCATGTGAGTGTAAGCCATTAAGAATGATACCTTCAATTTAGTGTGAGGATCGTTTGTCTGTTTGTGGTGGACAGCTGTCTCTAGTTCCACTACTCACAATAAAAACTGTAATATTCCTTGAAGGAATGCATATTACCTGTTGACTCCCTCAAAGTGCTAAACTATCATCTTATGCTGACAAATGATGGAGTTAGAGCCATTTTGGTCAAATCTTAAATAAATCATGCACAAACGCTCACAATATTGCAAGATCTTGCATCATCTGATAGGAAGCATGTGAAATCTTTTATATTTTAAAAATTCTATTTAATTTGCAACGACGTCTCATTCATTGTGAACGTCAATTTAAATTGTGGAAAACACCTCGATTCTTCAGAAAATTCAAGATTTTTAAGATTACGCTCACGTATTTACAGAATCTGTGACTTTCTGCATTTCATAGTAAATTAAATCTTTAATATCTAATTCTGAAATACCGTCTGCATGTTCTGCATCATGGAAACCATGGGGCTCTTTATTAACTTTGTGGATATTTGTTGGGAAAGCCTCTCAGCTACTAATACACTTAATTTAAGCTCAATAAGTCTGAGACACACACCAACACATTTCTTGTGCCTCACTTCGTCTACAACGCTGCTCAGTTTGGTTTGGTTACCATGACGATAAAGGTGGTCCTCCACAGGGGCTGGAGGGTCTGTTTGAGACTCAGGCAGACAAAGAAAGAGAGTAGCGCGACACTGATTAATGTCCTGACAGAAACACAGACAGTCAGCTCTTCGGTGAGTCGCCGTAGGAGTATTAACAGGACCCCAACACCTTGACTCAGCAGCACAGAAATGGAAATATGTTCAATCACAATCTCGTAAATTATTTATTAAACAAAATCCATTACTTTTAGACTTAGTGGATTAAAGCTATGGTAAATTGAAATCTTGGATTAAGCCGAAGTGGAAATGAGATCCACCTGTGTGTTCCCTAAAATCAATCCTCTACATCCGGCTGATTTAACAAGCAAAATATTTGCATCAGCATTTTAGGCTCATAGCTCAAACCCATCTTACTCAGAGACATCAAACGAGTCTGAGAGGCTTCTCCGCAGAGAGAAGGCACCATGGTGTAATGGTGGGAGTCATGTGACACTCCGGCTACCGTGTGGCCTGTTAACAAGGAAGTGAAGTGATGGAAGACCAGGAGCGAAACATCTGCATGGCAGAGATAAGCAGCCAACCGTGCACCTTATTCCATCCCTCACACACCTCCAACAAGAAACGCTCCACAAACACTGTGATCGGATATTTAAACAGCTGGGATTAGACGATTGAACGGGTTTAATATTCACCTCATAAACATCACCTACTGCATTATATTGACACAAATACAACCACCTTATTCTGACTTTATATAGGACACAGTTTTGTTCAACCTCAAAGCTTTTCCTGCTGCACCTTTCTGCTTTCATGCTGCCCCACCTGGATCTCACTCCATTAAACCTTCTTTAGAGCATCTTGGTCTCTGCTGGGGTTTTTGCACATCACTGCACTTTCTTTCCCCGCACTTTCCCCCCCTCCAACACTGTGGCTGAAAGGAGCCTGTGTTGCGTGTTGCATAGTGTGTGTGTGCACACGGTTAATAAGGGTATAAAAGCTTTTCCCTCTACCTCTTTAGTGACCTCTACACCTGGATCCCTCTATCTCCACCTTCAAACACTTTTTGCTCCTCGTGGCCTGACCATCGACCCAGCTGCCTTATACTGAGTCGAGTGTGAAGTAGCCCAGAGCACACAAACTCTGAGACTGGCGGGAAAGTTTCTAAAAACATGATAAATGAGCTCCAGCTTCATGCATTACTTTGTGTATTCATTTCACTCACTGAAGGTCACATTACTTTCCCAGTTTTCCACACCTGTCTGACTTCCTTGCTGGAATATTTTCACTTATCTGTTTCTGACTGGTCAGGAGGAAGTGGGGTTGTCTTTAGATTTATGTAAATCAGCTGATGGAAGTTTGACACCCCCCCCCCCCCCCCCCCCCCCCCCCCACTCACAACAGATTGCTAGTCTTGGCCAGAAGCCCATTCATCAGGACCACGAGCAGCTTCAGCGCTTTTGTTGAACCATGACTAAGGTCCCAGGACTGGTCTTGAACGTTCCTCTAAATGGCAAAAACATTTGCAAACTTGGTGCCGCTGGTGTAAAGCCGGGGTGAGCAAATATCTATTTATTTATTTTTTCTACTGGTCCATCTTGAAGTTGTGACGTGTTTCAGGGATTCCAAAATGTCCTGAAATGCTTCAGAGCAGTTGCAGGGCTTTGTAGTCGTGTTGCTGGAATTTTGAACATGTTCAGAAGTTTTCCTCAATGAATTTCCTCTCCAACACTCACAGCCATGGCAGACATCTGGAACTCATCTCAAACTTTTCTCAGTGTACTCATCCGGAGTCAGAAAGTGAGGGATTGGCGACTAAATTAGGATCAAACTGAAACATAATTAAGATTTTGATGTGATTTTGATCCAGAGTTTGTCTCTAAGTCACACAAATAAACCAGCTCTCCTTTATTCACCAAAGGCTGCTGCTGATTTCACTCCTCTCTTTCTCCCATCTTTACTTGGACTGACTTTTTAAAGCGTCAACAAAAGACAGGTGAGTTTAGCCTGCAGGAGGGATGATGAAACAATAGCATGCTTGCAAACAAAATATGATAAAATAATTTTACTAATCAGTTTTTTGTTTATTAGGCTGTTTTTTGTGATTGTTTGGAGTTAAAATAAAAGATACAGCAGTTCCTTTAAACAGGACATTGTGACCCGTCATCTGTTTATGTATGAAGGCATGTGAGGAAATGAATTTCTGATGTCTACACACATTTCACTGTTGCTCTGTTATGTTGCTTTTATTGTGTTGTCTGAACTGCAACTGCTCACACAGAGCTGGCCTTGTTTTTTTTCTGTTTCCTCTCAGCAACAATAAATCTAATTTTAATGCAACCCACAAGGTTTTATTGATTTGATTACACTGCTTTGGTTTGGGCAGCTTATGAACACCTGGCTGGATGATCAAGACAAATAGATGACTGCTTTTGTCACATCAATTCACAACAATGCTTCAGCATTTGCAATTATTGAAGGGTCAGACAAGCCTGTGTGTTTTATGTAGACGCATGCTGAGTTCTCATTTTCTGCAGTGATCTTTCGCCTTTTATTTTGGTACAACTAAATTATGCTGATCTTTGGGAACAACGAGGAGACAACAGGAGAGTCATGCTTTTCCTGCAGCTCACTCAAATGAGTTTTAAAAGGGTCAGATAAATAGATTTGAAAGCTGAAACTTTATGACATCTGAAAAAATAAAAACAAACACACAGTGCTAGGTCTCTTTTTGTTCATTTGCAGCAAAATAAAATGCAAAATGACTGAAGATTTTTCTTATAAAGTGAAAACCAAATAAATTACTTTCCTTGTGGCTGAAACTGCTGCATCAATTTCTAAGAAAAAACAAAATCAGCACAGCGGTGGATACAATGCTGTGAAAAGCATTTGCCCCCTTACACTTACCACTCTGCTTTACAGAGTTGTTTTAGTTCAGCCACATTGGAGGATTTTCCAATATAAACGTTCTGTTCAGCGTTTTCTGGTAGACAGCAGAATTCATGGTTCCATCAGTTCCAGCCAGTGGTTGACAGGTTTCAGTGTGAGGAGAAATGATGAGACACTCTTAAAAGTTTTAACACATTTATTATAAAAAGATGATGGCAAAGTGGATCTTTGTCCAAACAAAGATTAATGAGACCTTTATTCTTCATGAGAAGCCCAAAGATCTACCCCTCTCACATCTCAGTTCTGCTCCAGGTCCTGAAGCAGCAAAGCACCCTCAGACCACCACACTACCACCACCATGTCTGACTGTTGGGATGATGATGTTTTTCTTCTAGTTCTAATTCCAGATGAAACGGGACACACACCTCCCAGAAGATTACACTTTTGTCTCATCCGTTGACAGAATATTTTCCCAGAAGTCTTTGGGGTCACCAAGATGCTTTTAGCTAACGTGAGACGGGTCTTTGTGTTGTTTTTGGTCAGGAGAGGTTTTGGACTTTGAACTCTCTGATGGAGGACGTTTTTGTCTCGTTTCTTTCTTATTGCTGAATCATGACCTCTGACCTGAACTTTAACCCAGTGAGTCCTGCGGAGCTTTAGATGTTGTTCTCAGTTCTTTTGTTCTTCAGGTTCTTTAGACCAGGACACAATGTGTTGCTTTTTGAGATCTTTTAGCCTGCTTCATGTTGTCAGACAGGTTCTATTGAAGTGATTTATTAATTCTACCTGTCTGGTAGTGATCAGGTCTGGTAGTGATCAGGTCTGGTAGTGATCAGGTCTGGTAGTGATCAGGTCTGGTTGTGATCAGGTCTGGTAGAGATCAGGTCTGGTAGTGATCAGGTCTGGTAGAGATCAGGTCTGGTAGAGATCAGGTCTGGTAGAGATCAGGTCTGGTAGAGATCAGGTCTGGTAGAGATCAGGTCTGGTAGAGATCAGGTCTGGTAGAGATCAGGTCTGGTGGAACTGAACTCACCTTTATAAATAATCTAATTAATTACAATTCATTCATGATTTAACAAAGAAGGCAGTTACTTTTTCACATTGTAGGTTAGTTTGGAGAGAGTTTTTCCTTTAATAAATGAAATCATAATTTGAAAACTGCATTAAATATTTACTCAGGTTATCTTTGTCTGGTATTGAAATTTGTTGGATGATCTGAAACATTTTAGTGTGGCAAGTAAACAAAAACAGAAGAAATATGTAAAGGGACTAATACATTTTCACAACGCTGTATGTTTATGTTTATTTATTTAGTTGACACTTTTCTCCAAAGTGACTTACACATAACCTGATGTTGTGGTGTGTGGGAGGAAACCCACACATTCATGGGGAGAACATGCAAACTCTACGCAGAAAGGCTGCAGCTGGGAATTGAACCTGCAGCCTTCTTGCTGTAAGTATGGCTGCCACAAACGATTATTTTGATAGTTGACTAATCACAGATTATTTTTACGATTAGTCGACTAATCGGATCATGTTACATTGGACACAAAACGTACAACTTATCTCACCAGCATGCAGTTATTATTATTAATAATTAGTATAATGATAATAATAAGTTGAATACTACTACTACTAATAATAAATATAATAATACATTAATTTGTATTGCACTTTATATTTCAGGAATCTCAAAGTGCTACAGAACAGCAACCTAAAATAAAGTGACCAGGGTCAATAAATGATTAAAATAATTAAAAGGAGAGCCTGTAAAGTACATTTAACAAAAAACTTTTCTAAAAATATGTTTTTTAGGTTCTGTTTAAAAGCATCTACTGTTTGCTGATCTTATTAAACCATCATACAGCCCGAAGTGTTTAAGGTCTGTGCCAACTACAAATAACGACAGGATGATGGTTTATTCAACTTTTAATGAAACTTGCAGCTTGTAGCAAGAAGCACATCTTTAACTGTAGCATAAAGTGCAACATTCCTGAAAGTGTTCAAAACTGCTCTTCGCCTCACGGACTGACTCATTAAAAACCGAACGCACGGGCCAGAATCAGAGAACGGAGCGAGTGGATCAGAACCGGGCCGGGGAGAGAAGCGCACGGATCAGAACCGGAATGGAGCGCATGGATCAGAACTGGGCTGGGGAGAGAAGAGCGCTGGATGGGTCAGAGTGCAGAGTTGAGCGCATGGATCAGAACTAGGGAGTGGAGCACAGACTAGACCTTTGGAGCCGACATGGGCCAGACTGGATCCTAGTGCACAGAGCTGCTGCACAGCATGCATGTGCATCAAGATCAGAAAACACAAGACAGTGGAAGGAAAAGTGTCAGTTTTAGAGAATAGTTCCAACCCCCCCAAAAAACACGACTCGTCGACTACTAAATTCATCGCCGACGATCTTAGTCGACGTAATCGTGACTAATCAACTAATCATGGCAGCCTTCTTGCTGCAAGGCAACAATGCTACCAACTGCACCGCCATGTATGTGCTGACTCTGTTTATTACCTCAGCAATTTTATAAAATGTATGAAAGACTTTCACTGTAACCTTGACAGTGACGCTGGATGGTGGTAAGACAACATTTAAAATGACTGAACTGAACACTTTTTAATCTTCGCTCCTTTTAAAACAGTTTGAATTTAATTTGAAAGAACAAAGCTGAGACCTTCAAGTCTCAATAAAAGGCAGCAGCTGCAGAACATTAATTCAATCTAAAGTAATGGTAATGATTAGATCCACTCATGCTTTAATAATGTGGCAGTGATATTGATAAGCTTATTAATTTTATACATCTGCCTTTTTTTGCATTTCCTTTCCTGCTATGACATGATAACGCCACCTGTTTTACTTGAATGCACACAGATCCAGAGGCGTAAATCCTGGTTGAGTTACCAGGTTGATAAATAACTTCCTGGTACCACTAAGTGTAAATCCTGGTTAGAGTTATAGTGTACTGGTCAGGTCCTTTCAGGTGTTTATTTGGTCACTTAAAGCTATTGGGATGTTGCTGATTGAAGTTAAAAACCAACTTTTAGATTTTTAGAGTAGGTGAGTCTCACATCAGGTTAATAAACTCTTAATACTTAATGGAATAAGCTTTATAGAAGTAGTGAATGAGGTTCAGACTTTGACATTAGCTGCTTTTGTAGGAGGACATCATGTAAAGAAATCAGGTGAAGCTGCCACAGAAAAAACCCATGAAGTACAACTTAAATCCTCCTTTCTATTTGGCAGCAGCAGACGGGTTCAGTAGTTCCAAAAAGAAGTCCATTATTATATCAGCCTATAGAAAAAAATGCTTTTCATTTCTTTTGAGACTCAAGCAGCATTTTAATGAGTCTGCTGTTTTAATCTCCACCTTTCTGTTTAATTTAGCTCTGCAGTAACTGCGTTAAATTTACATGTTGGTTACCCACATTGGAATCACAATGAATTACTACGTTTGCAACAAGTTTCACATGTGACTGGGTTATGTGGGGCATATAATTTAAATGTAAACACATTGTGACTGCCATGCTCATTATCTGCTACAGTTTAGTTAAGGATTTGAATGAGATCTTGATTTATTAACACCACTCAAAGTTGTCTCACTTTTCTTGTCTTGTACTCAATGTAAATTTATCTCATATTAAAAATTCCAGCAACATATAAGCAAGGCCTTCTAACTCATGCATGGGAACCGAGAAGCTTTGTAAACCTTTTGAGGTATGTAGACACTAATCAAATGCTGTTTGCACTTTTTCATCAACAGTGTCAGCCCCAGTGGGTTTCTGGGCATAGGATTGACAATGAAAACAGAAATAGATGATACAATGATAATAACAACCTGCATCTCATGAGATAAATGTTCACAGACAGTAAACTGTAAAACATACAATACAAAAGTAGGAGTGTATGGTGTGACACCGCTAAATTCTAAATTTCCTGTTTAAAGAACCAAAGTGGATCCCCCTCTGAGGTTCTTGTGTTTATTCTGCAGCAGTGGGATTTAATTTGCAACCTGTCAAGCTGCTTTCCCTGATCATAAAAACACAATGCTGTCAGAAGGGCTGAAGACCAGAAAGCAGCTAACACAACTCAACCTTCAATCTGAATAAAACAATGAACCGTGAGCAGGATCTGTTTACTATCTTGGCCTTAACTTTTTTCTACTATATACACACCTACTGTAGGTTATCCTGTTAATGCTTGAGTTTCTACTGACTTAGAGTTTTTTCTTTGAAGTCAGTATTTCTCTGGGCTGCAACTGTTGGTGACCAGTTGGAAACTTAAAATTTCAGCTGTATTGTGAAAAAATATCTAATTTTCAGTAGTAGACTCATAATATTTGTACTTATTTGCACCTTTTGCACGCTTTCATTGAGGGTCAGAATTCTCCATGAGTCTTCAATGTTGTTACGCAAATGTCTCAGGAATGTCCTTAAAATCACTTGTGTTCACTTGCATTCTTTTGCAAAAGTGATGCAACAGTGGAGTGTGATGTTTGCAATATAAATACAGAGTCTGTCTCTAGTCCAGCTCTCATTTTGTCATCAAACAAGTGATATGGAGCTCAGAGATGTTGTTCAGAAGCCGAAGGATGAAGTCTCCAACCTGCAGCACATCACATAATGCTGCTGTGTTAAAGAAGGCCAACACAAAAGCAGGGCAAAGACAGAGATTAGAAAAGTCAAGTCAAACTGGTCAATGTTTTGATCATTTAAAAAAATACTCTAAATCAGGAGCAGTGAACAGTCAAGAGTCCAGATTGGCATACATGGCGCTGAATGAACATGCGCCACAACAGGAAGTTCAGATTAAAATGACTGAGGCGCTGTAAGCGCATGTGAGCCGTACGAGTGCCCACTGCAACAGGAAGTGCAGATTAGAACGAACCACTCAGATCATGGAGAAGGCAGGGGCATGACGCATCAACCCCCTCAGTAGCACTTGAGCGTCTGCGCGGACACGAACTCTCCTGCTGGTATGAGGACCGGGACCTTGATTTGCTGCGAGGTCCGGCCAGAACTGGCTTTGGGTCAGGATCTGAACCACAATCCGCCTGTTATTGACCCCTGCTCTGAATTATTTAAACAGATTTCATGGCAGCAGTTTGTGAGACACTAAGAAATGTTGGGGAGCTGATTTAGTTGCATCATAGGCAGGAACCGAATCTCTTTTGTGTATGTAAGTTTTTACACATTTCTTACACTTCTACCTTGTGCAAATTAAACTGAGAAAGGTTCAAGACCAATTTAAGCTTTGCAAATTTTTTTGAACATGTTAAAAAGTTAAGCAACGCAAGAACAAATCTCAGCAGCTATTGCAAGAAAATGTAGAGCCATTGCAAATGTTTTGAGACATGTTAGAGACTCTCTTGTGATTGTTTTTCACAATTTGTAACAGTTGCAGCCCAGTGAGATAAAGGCTCAGGAACAGTGATGTAATGGAGCCACGTCTCTTGGTATTTATTAGATTTATCTGATTTGTTACTGGGGCTTATAGCCCTATCATGTGGTTACCTTGGTCTGTGGGGTGAAGATAAATTCCTCATTGCGGGAATTTCAGGCAAAAGTAAAACTCGAATGTTGTTTCTGTTAGTTTTAGTTCTACAGCAGCTGCCTCCAGCCACTCTCGACGCCCTCCTGCTGCTTCAACAGCATGCTGCTGCTGGCAGGAAGCCCAGACACCCTTAGCAATTTACAAACCAGCAGTGACGGCGGCTGTGCCCACATGACTTTTTACTTTGCTGAAGATGTGCTTCTATTCATTAAGGCAGTGTGTATGACAGAGAGCTACTTGTGTTCGGTGGCAAGAGGGCAAACCAAGTCATAAAGGCCTGTTGGGACAGAGGTTTTGATGGTTAAACAGTTATTTACCTTTAAGAATCATTTTCTGTTGCTGTTTCTTCACATGAATTAATGCTTCAATCACTATTTGGAGAGTTTACATTCTGATCATTATTTTTAATACCATAAATGCTACCAAGTAGTTGTTTACCTTCTATTCTTTATCTGTTCTTCTTAATTCAAGGTATATTTTTACCATCCATCATGCATCCAGAAGCTGTAGTATTAGTCTTGGGGTTGGTGTGTTTTTTTTCCCACGAGCTTGTGCTGCTCTGCAGATGTTGCTGATTCTATGTGACAGCTGATATAATGAAGTATTTAGTTTATACTGCAGCTCACAGCTGTTCTACGTAGTCGTTGAGGTTTTATGAGATTTTCAGTGAATGCATCATTCTGTTTAAAAATAAATCATATTTTATACAGACTTACCTTAAAAATAAACATGATATATTTATTCCACCAGTCACACAATTATTAAAAAAAGTCATTTGTTGACTCATTCTATGACTAAAATGTGCATTTTATAAAATCCCATATGTGCATGATTGATGAGTTATATGAAAAATAAAATCAGTAAGTCAAACCTCCAGTGTTCATTATTGTGGAATAATGAAGACATTCAGTTTCAGAGCATGAGTCTGTTTTTCCTCCATGATTCTTTTTAATTATAGTTTTAGAAGTATAGTAAAAGTCAGGAAGATGACTTTTTGATGACTAAGGCAGCAAAACTTGCAGCAAAAAAGGCCATGCTGCCATAAACCCATCCTGAAATGAAAAGCCCTTGTCTGTCCATATACGTAGTGGCCATGTATTTGCTGACAACAGCCATTTGAAACTGAGGACGGAGGACAGGACAGTTCTCTCTGCTGCTTTGTAAGTGTTTCTCGCTGTGATCTAGTGCGGTGGCACTGGCCTCCAGGGACACCCACAGACAGCTGGCACAAAAATGGAGAGAAAACGAAAAGATTTGAGCCATTGGAGGATATCCCTTTTCTTCTCCCTAACCACTTTTCTGTCCACTTTCCTTCCTGTGTTGGATTCAGACTGAGTTCCACAGGTTGATGGTTTTAAAAACACACTGATACAAGAATCAGACTAAATTAGCTCGAGGGCAGAGCCGGCAGCGTGGGGGGTTAGCTTTTGATTAGCCATGTTTCTGTCAGTTTTATTGAGTTTAGTTTTTACTGTCAGACATAGATGACTTGCTATCTCTTTTAATCCTCTAAGGTTTTAAATAATGTTCTGTGTTTTCCTTTTTGTTAAAAATCACCCTGCACAAACATGATGCTTTTATTTTGACAGTTAACATTCCTCTTGTGGTCTAGTCTTGCTCTCTGATGTTAGTGTGTTTTCATATAAATGCCATTAATAATTACATCTAACTCATTGTAGATAGCTTCCTGAACAGCTTCTGTTTGGAGAAATAGATTTGATGTCCTAGAGGACTGATAAGGTAACAGCTATTGAAACAACTTGCATACCACAAGTTGCTAAACTGTGGTGTGCAACCCTAACCCTTCAAAACCCATTCGTTTGTTTTGCATGCTTTGTGCAAAAAAACACTTAAGTACTGCGCCAAGTAAACTGCAGCGCACGGCTCAAAATCCTGCCGTGATGTGGAACACACTCGCACAGGGTGTAGACACATTACACTGTTCCCCACTGAGTGAAGGCAGCCGGTCAGTCTTTTTTAAAGTTTACATTTGTGGTATTAAAGCTGACAGCCCCGCTTCGTCTACAAACTGGGACATTTCTCCGTTAACAGTTATATTCTCTGTTTGGAGTTTTAAAAACTCAGCCCATTTTGCTTCAAGCTCTCTTGCAATCTTTTGTGGGATTGAAGTTTCAGTGCAGGGTTCAGTGGGGAGCTTGATGCATGCTGCTTTTGGTGTGTAAAAAACACATAAAAATGGCAAAAATATCCCTCTAAAGTTACCTTGAGGCCTTTAGTCCAGGGTGGATGATTGTGCTGTGAGACTATTAGAAAACAATCAAAGATGTGCAAAACTAATATGAGTGTGAAGGGCTGATGATAGAGGTAATTATTTAATGTTTTAAAGCTTTGTTATCTAGATTGATAGAAACTCATCAGGAATCATTTAGTGAGTTTTGTGTTTGGATTCACACGTTTGAAATAAAACCTATTCTTGTTAAATGGTTTTCTATTGATTTCTATTGGTTCCCTTGCTGACTGAAGTTACACCATCCATATTTATAACTCTCTGCTTCAGACATAATAAGTATGCACTGCACACTGTTTTTATTCTATAGATTTTAAAATGAATTTATGAATTAAAAAGTTTTTTCTTTATTGAATAATATTAAGTGAAACAGAAATCTAATATATTTTCTGCTGAGCCTGCTGTACTGCCCTGACAGCGTTAGACCAGATCAAAAGTTTCTTAAAGTGCTTCAAGGTCTTTTGTAAGAATAAACTAGGCTGGGAGTCTATCAGGTGTGAGTCCACTGCTGCATTTAGAAGTGATGTGTTCACTAACACAGCACAGACAGAGGTGGATGGACCTACAACTAGTTTTTAAATGAAATTATCGAATTAATCCTTTACAAACTGTAAAATCTTGCTTCAACACAAACCTAAAATTTTGAGAGAAAGAATTTGGAGGAAAATCTGAGAACTGTCATAAAAAGAATGGAGGGCAAAAATTAAAAAGTTTTATTTTATAGGGTTAACCCTAACCTAACCTTATTAAAAAACAAACCTTTATTTTGTAGCTGTACTTTCATAAAATTCACAGAATTATCCTTTATATCCTGATGATTTTCCTATAGCACTGCTGCTTTATTAATGTCATAAATTAACATGTTACATATTGTCAGGGTTTTGAGGATCAAAATAAAGAGGAAGGAGACGAGAAGACTGGGACTGAACTCAGAATAACTTTAATTAGTGAAAGTAAAATCTGACATGACAGCAAAAACTCTCAAACTCAGGAATCAATACAGGAACACAGCAGGTGAAGGAATAACAGGAGGGAGTGTCTATGGTGACACAGGGGACATAACAGAACTCAGAGGGACACAGATCGTTCAGGTGTTTAGCTTATTTAGAAGTGTGAATCTTCAGCTAGTTATCAGTAATCTCTGCTCTGCTGCTCTGAGACCAGCTTTGATTGCTTCATAGAGTGATGGTTGATGAAACTTGACTTAATAATTTATAACTTGCAAACCACTCCGTGTCAACTTACACCTTCACTTTAATTAACTCGTTGCCAAAAGTAACCTAATTAACTTGTGAACATTTAGCCTGGTTGAATTGGAAGCAGGCTTTCAGATGCATGATACCCAAGCACCTCCACATTCTGATGGTGTAACGGTTTAGTTCTCACTCTGATTCCCCCTCAGGCCACGCTCTCTTTGAACCCAAATTAATAGTCTTCTTTACTCCGTTACATATAATTTGAACCTGTCTATCCGTTCTGCAATTCAATCTTAATTGCTAAGTACTTCCATTTCAAGAGTTGTTAAGCAAACTGGGTGCATGACAGAGTATGTGGCAGTAAACACCAAATTACTTCATCAAATGCTCTGTCTGTCTGCCTTTAGGAAGCCTGCTGCCTTTTAGGATGCTAGGAACTCCTCTCTGCGGTCCTAGGAGAGAGGAATTCAATAAAAGACGGGGCTATTGGTTACCTGCCACTTTCTTTTCTTTAGTTATATCCTCACATCACAATGATGAATGGGGGTTCATTTCTGCACTTTAAAGGATTGATTGGGGGCTTGATTCCGAGCCCCAAACGGTTCACATCTTGCTGTCTCATGCCGCTCCTCTTGTCACACTTGCAGCATTAATCTCTTTTATTTTCTCCTACTGTATTAGCCGCGTTTGCTCCTGATCAGAAGCTGCTCTTTAATTTGCAACTCCCATCTCTTCTTTTCAAACTCTCCGTGTACACTCTCCCTTTGATGTCTCCCTCTCACAGGCTTTTTGCTTTTTCAGTAAGTGAGTCGATGCTTTGGCTTTTTGGGTCTCAGCTCCAGTTGGGATTTTTATTGATTAAATCCAGACATGGCCCACACTTTGGTGCTCAGCTGGCCAAGCCCAGTTTGTAAAGATGAATCACCTGCAGCTCTTATCCATCAGTCCACACCCTCATCACTTGCATGCCTCACTCGTCTGCCCATTGACTCTAAAATCAAATGACCCTGGACTGATTGCATCCCAGGAGACACTGAGGTGGTTTTGTGTGTGAATGCAGAGTTTAAATAGATGAGACGTCTGATACTTCAGGATTTCTCAGTGCTGGTCAGTGTTTTCACCCTGACTCTACTCTGAAATATAAAGCTATTGGAGTACCTGAAAAATCAATCTTCACGGCATCCATTATTCACTGCATTTCAACTTAGAAGTTTTTGAAAGTTGCAGCATCAATTGTTGCATCCACAGCTTCAACGCTGAGGAAAGTACAGGATTATTGTCAAGGAGAGTGGAAAAAAGGCGTAAATATAACTGAATATAGAAAATCTGCTCCTTAATAAAACTATAAAAAATGTTAGGTGATAATTCAAAACATAATCCTTGACATTATCCATACATGATTTCAGAAATATCCTGCATAAATCGTCCCAGGATTCTCTTTGTGCTCACAAGTCACTCTAAAACTATACATAAATATGTGTGCATTTTATAACTGATGGTAATGTAACGGTTTATAAATTGGGTTTGCTTAAATCACTATGATATTTCCGAGATTTGACATGTTTTCAGAAGATCAGCTGATTAGATTAGCTGTTAACTCATCAATCTGATCAGAAATAGTTTCTCCAAACTGAAATTTTATGGTTTATATATTTTTGTAGAATCCCACATTTAAAAAAATCAGATTATTAAAAGTTTACAGATAAAAAGAGATATTTGTCAAAGGAAGATCTTTGTCATTTTCAAGTCTATTTCTCTGTTAAACTTAAATCCTATAAAGCTCCCTATAGTGTCCTCTTTTTAGAGAAATGTCTATGTCCATACTGACGAACTAAGAAAAGCTTGTGTGAAAAGCCACACTGAATGAAACCTTCTCATGTTTGACTTTGAATACGAATGAGTGGAAATTAATTTTCTTAATCATATTTTTTATAGCTCCAGATTGTTTGACTGCATTATTTAATGATTTGCTTTGATTTGTTGTACAGTGTTTTCTGTATTTATAGCTTTGTTGTGTTTCCTCAGGGAAAATATGTTGTTGTTAGTTTGTATATTTGCATGTATTCTATTAAAGTGAAGCGTGTTGGACTCATGGCCTCACAGCAGTCAGACTGGAGTCACAGCATTTAGAAGTCAGTGAAAATCCAGACATGCAACATGTAAGTAACTGCAACAGCAAATAAGTCAGAGTGAGATGAGATTTCACTGTGACGACTTGCTTGTCATCGTTTCATTGTCTTTGTCTTTGTAATTCCGGTGTGTTCTGGTGACACTTCCTCTTTAGTGAAGTGGGGCTTGAATTGAGTAAAGTGAACAGAAAATGAATCACGCTGCAGGTATCGGCTTGAGAATTTTCTCTGGATATTTTTGATGTTTTTCACTATTTTTTGCCATGACCGTAGGTTGTCTTCTCTCTGACTCACTCGTCAGCTCTCAGTTTCCTTCCTTCACAAAAAAAAAACAAGCTCTAAAACATGTAAGTGGCACCTTTGGACCCAACGGGATGCAAGTTTTTGATGTATAAAGAGGAAAACTAACCAATGTGTGCTCTGTGAGTGTTTTGTGTGGGTTGGCTCTAGTGATATTTCTAACAGCAGTGTTCTTCCATTTTAAGCTTACATAGAGATTTGACTTCACAAGAAGACAACATGTGATGGTTAGGATTAAACTGGGATGCAGTGTGTGAGATGACCTCATCACTAAAGTGGATCTCATTCAGCTGAAACAGAGCAAATCCCTGCAGTCATGTAGGAACTAAACGCCTGTGGACAGAGTTGAAGCAGTAGACTGTTGATCATGTTTGTGGAACTTGTTTTTGTAATATGTGTGATGCTGATTGACATCAGAATATTAAAGTCAGGACACATCGAGGGTCAAACCCATTATATTTGTATTGCTAACTCTTACCTGATGCTTTGAACATTCACACAGAGGATTTTGGTTAGATGTGGTGCAAAATGGCAGATCATCATGATATTATACATACTTATTTTTTATTTAAATAATTGGTTGCATGAATTTGAATTTATAGTGGGTGTTCTCTCTACTACACGGGGTCAGAAGTATACATACAGGCTCAGATATGTACAGAGATCCATCTAAATAATTTAATTAACGGTGCTGAAGGTTCCAGAATGAATTTTAACTTGACAAAACCAAGGCTGAATATCCCCTCATTACTAATGACTGCTAGGGTCCAACGAGGCTGAAGCCTCACATGAACTGGAAACTACTGGAACACAGGGAAGCACGTTTAAATTCATAGACCGAAAGCATGAAGACCAAGACATTTCTCCTGCTCCAAAAGAAACACCTTCAAGCTCAACTGAAATCTGCAGCTGGAGAAGAAAAAAGAAGGTTTTATGGTCAGAAACAACAAAGACTGAGCTGTTTGACCACAATAACTAGAAATATGAGGAGTCAAGGTGAAGCTTTCAGACCTAGAAACAATAAGGCAGGGTGGTGGGAGCACCATGTAGATAGAATAACAGAGAAGGAGAACTACCTCCAAATTCTTCAAATTCACCTGAAATCATCAACTAGATGGTTGAAACTTTGACACAGTTGTGTGTTCAAACAGAGCAATGACCTCAAACACACATCAAACTGGTTTCTGATTGGATAACATGAAGCTTCTGGAGCGCTATATTTTTGACTTTGTGATAGAGAGGACATCTACAGAAATTACAAACTGTGCATCAAATTCTTTTCAGTTGTATGATGTGTAATTGTGCCATTATGAAAAAAACTGTTCCAATGGAGGATTATAACCCCAAATTAATATGACATTCATTTCGATGAGTGCATAAACATTTGACTGTTTCCAGCTCTACAAACAGGTTTTTTTTAAGGGAACACTTTAAAAAGCCCTGCTGTGTCTATTAATATAAAATGATTTAGTAACAACTGGCTCATTTTATTCAAGATGTTTTCAACCACTAACCTAAAATTAAAAACCAGAGGGTTCCATGGAAATCTTTGAGATTTGATTTGAGGGCTAACAGGAATGAGACTGGCCCAATAAAGTAGTATTTGGTCGGTCTTTGATAGAGTTAACGTTGCTTTTTCCTGCATTTCCATTTTGTTTCTTTCTCACATGAGTTTGGTTTTAGTGCTGCAAGCTGAAAACCGTGTTAGCTTAATGCACATAATGCATTAGGCTGTTGGGAACATTTTACTCAATTTTCTGCTTGTAATTTACATAGCGGAGGGTATAAAAGCATATGGGCTGCTAAGCTGCAGCAGCTAAAAAGCATGTTGATTGCCATAATGCAGCTGATTCCCTCTCTGTTTGAAAAGAAGTTGAGGATGCAGCGTATACTGTAGAACATTTCAGTTATATCTTACAGCTAGTTCTCCCAAAAGACACATTTTTCTCTGGATTCACATGGTAGTACTTTGCTTGAATTTCCCTTTCATTCCACTTGTTCCTCCCTCCTCGTTGCTCACTATCTCTATTTCTTTCTCAATTGCACCATTGCCTGCTGCTCTGTGCATCTCAGCACTTTTTCTCTTGATGGCATCTGACCAACAGGGATACATCAGAGGGGTGTGTTTTCTCCTCTTTGCTCTTCAAATGCTGTCGTTTGTCTTAAATAAAAATTCTTTATCTCCAGAAGATCCTCTCTTTATCATTTGTAGTCTACACCTCAGAGTGCCTGGTGGTGTAAACATGAATTTTACAGGCTGTTCTATCAGTAATTCATGGGCCCTCTTTTTTTTTAGAGAACTGAATGATTCATCTCTGCTGTCCTGTTGCATGAATGAAATTGATTTCTAAAGACATCCATTTTTAGTTGCAAGTTACAAGAGCAGCATTGGCAGCTGAACACAGAATAGTGGTAAAAAGGCTGTGGAGTTCTCTGCTTCAGTGGTGCAGTGCTGTCAATTGTTGATGCAAAAGAGGAAGAAACTTTTCCCAGCATTTTTTCTAGCCGGTAGTTTAAAAAGTTTTTAAACTTTGAGAAAGTTGTAGGTGAAGTGAGCTAAAGAACAACATTCATTGATGTGAGTAAAAGTGATGTTTGCACATAAGCTGCTTTGTAATCACATAAAATAAGTACTGATTATTTACTCCAGGTGGAGGAGTTCAAGTATTTTGTTCATGATTGATGATAGGATGGAGCGACGGATGGACTGATGATTGGAGCTTCATCTGCAGGATGAGGATGTTGCTCCAGTCTGTCATGGTGAAGGAGAAGCTGAGTCAAAAATCAAACATTTTGATTTACTGTTCTGTCTACAACTATCATCTATGGTAATGAGATTTGGATCATAACTGACTGCTGACTACAGCTGAACTGGATGGCTGGTTTCAGGCTTGGAGATCCTCCATCATCCACCTCATGCCTCCATCTGGAGGCTTTTCAGATACATTCCACTGGTCGGAGAGATCCCAGACCCAAAGCTCACAGATGGATATAAGTCCTCTCAGGAGGAGTGATAGAAAGTCTCAGGGGAAAAGGGTGTCTAGGTTTCCCACCTGGAGCTCAGTGATTCATCCTTGGACGAACAGCAAAACCAGGATGAGTGTCTCAGCTGTAGTCATCAACAGGTGCAGGTTTGAGTGGTTTCTGATGCACATTGAACGGGAATGTGTTGTGGTGCAGTAGATAGAACTGTTACAGCAGGAAAGTCCTGAGTTCAGCTCCTGATGAGACCTTTATGCTTGGAGTTTAGATGAACTTGTGGGTTTTCTCCAGATTCTCCAGTTCTCAACCAAACCAAAAACATGGATGTTAGGTCCCTAACTCTATTGGTGTGTTTGTTGTTCTGTGTGACCATATGATGGACTGGTGACCTCTCCAGGGTGAAACGCCACCTCTCACCCAATGACTATGACTCCAGTTCCCCAGCAACCCTCAGCAACAGTCATCCAGTTTGATGTAAAAACACCAAATATGTCCTATTGTTCAATTTGTGCTTTAAAGGCTTTAAAAAACCCAACAAGTAACACCAGCAGCTTTAAATGGATATTTTAATACTCTGACTGGTCTGCTGAGCTGCTTATGTTTAACTAAAAAATTAAATGAAAAGACAGGATTATTTTTTAGCCAGCAAGTGTGAGGATTACACTCTTTCAAACACATTTAAATGATGTTCTGCTCTTTTTTTTTGTTCATGCTCCTTCAGTTTGAGACAGCCTGACTTTGTCATTGTGTAAATTTATTCTAAAGCTTATGCTGTCTGAGTGTTGAGCCAAAATGTTGGCATGAAAACAGTCACTCATTCAAACCCCATTAAAGAGTCACATTTTGTTATTTGCTAATACATTTACACAGAAGCAAAACAAGCCAAACAAATGACTGAACACAAATAAGAGCCATGTTTCAGGCGTTTATTGCAACTTACTTGAAACCTTCACAACATTGTAGGATCCTCATGGATTGGTCCACATGGATATGGCCTTTAGTTATGCAGGTTGGACATCTCTGCAGACGATCTTCTTCCACTGCTGGCTTAAAGTTTGCACCATCACAACAGCTGACATGCATCCCTACAAACAAGGAAACAAAAGATCAAGGCAGAGCTGAGGGGCACGCACTAAAATAAACGCCTCTTCTAACTGCAGGAAACTTCACAAACAAATAAAGACTCATTTTTAATTCTTGTGCATGAAATAGGAGACAACCAAAGATATCGAGGACATCAAGACAGAAACTAGAAGAGGTGGGCTTCATAAAATGAATCGGCAACAATTTGTCATTTGGCACCAATTTACAGGAATTTACATGTGGGTCATATTTGCATCTAAACATTGATAAATATTTAAAAAGCATGTTGATCCAAAAGCATTTGACATAAAGATGATGTTTATAACAATATTTAAATCCAGAGTCAAACATGGACAATATTTTCTAAGTTCTGATTAAAAATAAGTGAAGCTTCAGATTTTTGAGAAAATGCCAGAAGATCATTACTGCAAACAAAAAGTGATGATGCATGGCAGGACCAGGTTAGGTTAGACCAGTTGTATCCTGACTATAGGTACAGTTGGAACATCAATAAATCAAACCTTTTACACTCAGTTGTAGAAATGAAACTTCATCACAGATACATTATCAGCTAAAATTTGCAAAGCAAGACTGTAATAAGTTGAAGCACTCTGAGGAAAAGATTGTTTGATAATGATCTCAGAGGTAATGGCCTCAAATCTGAAGAGAGGAAATCAGGATGAACTTAGGTTGGCTAAGATCTACTGAAGCTCCACATGCGATGAATAAGAATGAAGGCCATTCTGAATTCATTTTATAAATTTTATTTGATTGGATTTTTTTGCTATAAAATGAAGTGAAATTATCCACATTCATCTGGGTGACAGGCAGCAGAGTGAAGGTTTATAAAATAAGATCTGCATGAACAGATTTTAGATTTTTGATCTTAAAGCTGTTGCATGACAGCAGCAAGTAATAAAGTTGTTATTTATAACTTATAAAGATAAGCACACTTCAAACTGGCCCCCAAATCCCTTTACAGATGAAACATATGACCATGGCACTTTCCTCTGTATGAGTAAAGTCATGTATCTCTGACGTATCAGCTGATGATGTGTTTGAAGTGATGTCACGTTTCTGAGGACTGATGCATTTTCAGCCCAGAGTGAGATCTCCATCATCTCTCGGAGCTGTTTTGTTAGCTGTGCAGTTTGTAGCGCTAACGTTTACATTGATGTATTATTCGCCCGGGGCTTCTTTAATGGAGCTGCCACTTAATTACTACAGAGGCCCACTTAAGCTTAGTGAGCAATCTGATAGAAACACATGAGCATAACTCAAGACCTGAAATTTGTTTTCATTAGGATGAACGTACCGGAACACACGTTTCCATAACAGTGTGTGTGTGTGTGTGTGTGTGTGTGTGTGTGTGTGTGTGTGTGTGTGTGTGTGTGTCATTAGAGATGCTTTTATAGCCCAGTGTTTGTTTTCATTCCTCCTTTACATTATGACTGTAGCCTTTTAGCAGTTAGTCACCACTCCTGCAGCACCAGAGCTGACCTCTCCACTAACCTACAGAGGTCATCTCAGAGAATGGGGAGTGTAGGGTCAGAGGTCACGTCGTATATAAACAGGTGTCAAGTGCTATAATGGAAAGGCAGAGATATGTGAGACTGGCCTGGAAACCCAGCCAGGCTGCCGCCTGCTCTGCTCTGCTGCAGGAGCAGAGAGGTGGAGGATGACTCCACCGTCGACGCGGTTTCAGGTGGTGCAAATTAAACCGGCCTGCATGAAAGAGCTGACCTTTAGAGAAATAGATGTGTGTGTGTTTCCATGTAGCCATGGAGCTTCTTGATGAGCTGGATTAATGAACACATTTGATTCTTGTCCTTTCTTTAATTTATTATCAGCGTGGTAAAATTCATGCATTTTCAGCCTGATGAATCTTCATCTCCCTGTTAGCGTTTCTAAAGCAGAATGAGTGATGTGCTTTTAGAATGTGGACAATGTGAGGTTTTGTTGGTTTTCCGTTGGATCTTCATGCACAGACATTTGATGAAAATAGATTGACTTAAATGAATAAATCTAATTTAGCCAAAGACACACTAAGTTCTGAGACGGTTTCATGTTGAAACAGGGCCGTGTTTTATCCTGTTGTAAATCCTCTGTCCCTGTTTACAGCCCCACCTCCTACTGGTCATGTTTTCTCTCAGCATTTAACCAACATCCTGTCTGTGTTCCCAGTTGTCACCACTCTTGGGCATGATGCTTCTCAGCTTGTTTTTATCAGGTTGGATTATGCTGAATTTGTCCTCAAGCTTTAAATTGCAGGGTTTATGATTTAACACAAGGACAGTTTCATTTTTGGAGAGCTTTGTTTAAATGGAGGTCATTGTTTCTTGATTTATTGACAGAACAGAATAGAATAGAATAGAATAGAATAGAATAGAATAGAATAGAATAGAATAGAATAGAATAGAATAGAATAGAATAGAATAGAATAGAATAGAATAACCATTTAATGTCCCTCAGATCTGGAAATTTACAAATCTATATGTAAAAATAAATCACATTCTCTTCAGCCTCTGAAACACAAACCACAACAAGGAGCTACAAGAAGGATTGTGTTAGTATTGTTAACACTAATAAGATACATCACAGGTACAAGATAATATAATCCCAATATTGTTGGTGTATGGCAACCCAGTTTATCATATAATATACAGATTCAGTCAGGAATAGGTTTGGTTTTAAACCTTTAAAATACTTTTGTCAGCAGAGCCTCTAACCCAAACCTCTACATGTTTAAAGGTGGACCTAAACAGTTGTATTGTTTTATAATGATTCAGCATTTCAGCCTTAAACAGACTTCATGTGATTTATTGAAAAAGAGTTTGTTTAGCATCAGCAGCCCATTATATCTCATGTAAATGACAGATCTGTAGGCAGCGGTTCACTACTGATCAGACATGCCTCCTTTACTGCCCCATTCAGGGCTGGATCTAGTTGCAACAATGAATAATAACTTGTTTTGGACAAACATGAGGGAGATGCAGAGTGACATTGCTGTCAGAAATAGTATTTTCCAAATTCAGAGCCAGCTGGGGTCCAAATCTGAGCAAGATTTAGAAACCTGGTAGTCCAACTCAACCTCTTTAGAACTGAACTGCTTGTCATCCCAGCCAAACCAACCATACAGCACAATATCTCAATCCAAAATGATTCCCTATCTCTGGCTCCATCAAAAGTAGCTCAAAGTTAGGGTGTTGTGATTGATAACCAGCTGAAATTTTAAGATCATGTATGCCGTTTGTTCGTGCTGCTTCACATTGTTTAACATACGAAAGATAAGACTGTACAATATGCCCCCCAGCTCCTGGTGCAGTCTATGGTCATCTCCCGCCTTGACCACTGCAACGTCTTTCTAATTGGTCGTCCAGTCTGCACTGTGAAACCTCCACAAATGGTCCAGAATTCAGAGGTCAGCCTAAAAGATCACACATCACCCCTCACTGATCTCCATTGGCTACCCTTAGCTGCCCACAACAACTTCAAGTCGCTGATGCTAGCATCCAAGTCCTGAATGGAACGTCTCCCATCTACTTGAATTCTTTTGCAAAGGCTTACGTCACGACTCGGTCACTCCGGTCATCAAAGGATTGTCAGCTAGCGGGGCCTACACCACGCTCAAGACCATCCAGACTCTTCTCAGGTGTCGTTCTATGATGGTGGAATGACCTACCAACAGAACATCTTCAAGAAACTCCTGAAGACCCAGCTCTTCAGAGAACATCTTCTAGACTAGCACCAACCCTGCACCTCCATTCCTCTACTCCACTGTACTGTGCACTTCCTCTATGCTTGTACTCTATTCTTATACTGTCACCTCTGGCAGAGCCTGATTAGTGTTCATCCCTCTAAGTAGTTTACTGTTAGTGTCAATGGTACCTTCTTTGTTACAATATCTTTTGTAAGTCGCTTTGGATAAAAGCGTCTGCCAAATACATAAACATGTGTGTTTGTGTGTGTGTGTTTGAAAGAGTCAGCTTATACTTGTTGTAGTGGATAAAGCCTGATCTCACACTGACATCTCTGATTATGGGCAGTTTTTTGTTTGAGTGGCCACTTCTTGCTGCTCACCCCTAAATTCTCAGCTTAACTCCAGAGAAAATCCACTTTTCTGCATCTACCGGCCTGCATCTCAGCCTGCTGAGCCTCCCAGCATCTAGAGGGAGAATTTATTGAGGAACATTGAGCTGCTGCATACTTTGTTGGGTGAGAACACTTTGAATTGGAATGTGGTTGTTTTTGATCCAATAACAGTGGCGTCTCTGGCATCATATTAAATGATCCACATAAAATAGCACAAACTTCACACTAGAAATGCAATTTTATCCAAACCTAATTCAAGAAAACAACATTTTATACAAAATGCAAATAAATGGTCACTCACCAGTGTTGTTCATTTCTTGAAAAGAAATGATGCAAATAATCTAAAAGAATCTACATTATTTTTTTTGTCTTGGTAGCTAACAAGCTAACCAACGCTATGGTGGAGCAGTGCTATCCCACAGAATGTAAACGTAACATCACGTGTGATTTGGATGGTCTGAGTTTGGGCACTGGGCTTTGTGCCATGTGAAAGTCTGCTCATGCGCACCGTGATTTCAGACGTTCAATATTTTAACAGGCGCTGGTCGAGCTGGCCTCAGTGTTGGTGTTTCAATATAATTTAGCCTCCTGAGCTCGTCAGTTTTCTGACAAAGACGTAAATATTTTACACAAATGTTTATTAAAAATCTTTTTGGTGACATAATGGATTTGAATACAACATTACTCTAAAGCGAACTGTTCTTTTCCATTGATTATTTTAAGTGTGCATAGAGCTCATCAGCGCCATCTGGTGGGGCCCAGCCCAACTGACCCCTAATGCAAAGACGTCATTGTATGAATTTTAGAATTTTCTGTTGTTCTGTCTTAACCCAATAAGACAGGATGCTGCATATCTATAAACTTCAAATCAGAAACAGTTAACACTCACCACAGATTGATAAGTGTTTTTAAAAAAAACTTTTATAAAGTAAGGAAAAACATTTTTTTTAAAACACTTGGGGCAGTTTTGAAGATGCTTGATTTTAGAACTCATACTTATAGGACATCTGAAGTAATGATAGACTAAATACTTTGAAACAATGAAATTAAACTTTGCTGGACCATTTTATAGATTCAATGCACTTATTTTATTTTTCCCTGGAATACCACCCAAAGTGAGTTTCTTTTTTCTTAGCTTCTGTTGAAGTCGTATCATTAATCTCAGCAGCCAGCGTGACCTTACTGGAGGTCCAGGTGATGATCATCAGTCCATCATGTATTTATTTTTACTCTTCCTCATTGAGGTTAAGGGAACAGCAGCCATATCGCAGCAGCTGATGGCTCAAGAGGGATCTCATGTCTGAGCTGCTCCTTCAGGTTGCCTTAGAAACCAACCAGGGCTATTTGTTCCAATTTGCTCTGTGGCATTGAGATCAAAAAGCTTGGAACCAATGCTAATATCCTCTCTGCATATTAGCATCTGTGTGTGTAAAAACACAGTGGGGCATCTGTTCACCTCATTTCCATCTATATGCTTCACTTACAGTTTGCAGCGCAGCACAAGGCCTCTTATGGCTCAGGGAGTTTGGGGTTTTAATGTGTTCCAATAGTTTTGAACCTTTGGGTTTGTTATTATCCTCCTCGGCCTTCAGTAGATGTAAAGGCAACTCGCTCCCCCCCCCAGACTCAGTTTAAATACCATTCCCGCTCCGCCTTCTCTGCTCCATTGAAAAGTTGGCGGTTTGTTTACGGGAGCGCCAGCTTCTTTGTGGCTTCGCTCTCTGCTTATGAGAAGGCGAACAGCGCATTGAAGACTCACCCCTCCCCCTTCTTTCTCTCCCTTCTTCCAGAATCAGTTTGAATAGGACAGACGGCCCCCTCAGCCCCGGCTCACACCCAGTGATGCTTAACTGGTGAGTAAACTTGAAGCTTTTCACAACTTTCATGATTTTGTCTGTTTTCATCTTCTGATTGACTGACTGTCTGATTTGAACTTTGACTATTCAGTTGACTTCTTCTTGTGTGCCTAAGTTTGCTGGTAAACTATAAATGTCTCTCTGGCCTTGTGGGTTAACAATTCTTCTATTCCTCTCATTCACTCTTTTATAGTAGTGATTTTTGGTTTGGCTTCCTCCCCAAACCACTGAAGCCCTGTGGCCTTTGTAGTTATAGTCATTTTCATTTATTATCCCAGAGCAAAGAAAGTTGAAAGACAGAGAAGAGAATATGACAGAGGAAGAGTAGACAAGTGTAAGGGTAGAGGAACTTCATACAGGCTAATAGATAAGTCTATATCTCTATCTCTCTGGCTGAGTGTGTGTGTGTGTGTGTGTCTGTGTGTGTGTGTGTGCATGTGTGTGTGTGTGTGTGTTTGAACATTAATCAGTGAATCATTCCAGTTGCAGACAGCCTTGAGCTTATTTGACAGTGAAATCATTATTCATGGGAGTCGGATGCACACTCACCTTGTGAAATCACCTCCAGCAGAACAAACCGGATCTGGTGCTTCTGTATTCTGGTGGATTTGACTGTAACTGCAATAGAAAATCATTCCCAACACCTTTGGTTTCAGGTTTTATGAGAATATTTAAAGGAATCATATGATCATGTTTTTGTGTAAAAAGTTGTTAATATCTTACCTATAGAGAGATCCACTATTAATGTCTGATTCGTGTACAGGTTTGACCAGTCAGTACTGATTTAGGCTGACTTGACTTGGATTTATCTAAGTATATAATGAACGGAATAGTTTTTGTCTGTTTAACTTTGCTCTTGCTACAGTATGAATTAGCACTTAGTGATGATGAGTTCATGGACCAGGAAAAATATATTTTTATGCTACTTGGCAATGGTGCGTTCACAGGTCAAATATAATCAGATTTTTGAGTTTTAGAACAGCTGAGTGTATTCTGATCACCAGGTGGTTTGTTGGTGCATGTCTGTCTTTATTTGTTGTAGATAGCTTTGAACAGCCTCTGTTCTGAGAAATAGAGTTTACATCTGACAAGCAATGAGCTAACAGCTGGTCTGCATGTGGCTAAACCCAAAGTCTAGTTTTGTTCTGTTTATTTCAAGTATTTTGCTGTTGTTTTAAAGATTTTGTTGATTTTTGCTGGACCTTTGTTTTTGTTTCAGACTTTTTGCAGTTTTTGCTTCCTGTGAAACCATTCATTAGTTTTCCCTTCTACACTGATTCACCTGTGATCCACCTGTCCAGCGGTTAAATAGTCCTGCCAGGTTCAGACCTACATCCTTCTCTGTGTTGACCCGTGTTAACTTGTTGTGTTTCTGCCTTGTCTGTGTTACATTTTATTATCAAAACTCTCATTACTTCTGACTCAGATGTCCACATTTACACATTTTTCTGATCCTATAGGAGCTACAATCTCACGGCGCTTCAGGCAACGTTACTTCATAAACACCTGTCACATTACATGATTATTTACGTGGACACTGACTTTTCTCCACCCATTCCAACATGTTCAAGCAGGATGGAATGGATGGTGATAAAAGAGTTACATCAAGAATGAAAGGAAAGGTAGAAGAAGGGTTTAGAGCAGGCTGTACCTGCAGGCTGCTGTAGACCTCTGGGCTGTCTGTACAGTTTTTATTTTACAACATGTTTTATTAAAAATAATCATGCATCAGTGCAACCTTGCTGTTTGGCAGCATTTTATTTTATCGTTAAATTTGACAGTAACATCCCAGAATCAGATTATAGTTTGTCTTTAAAAAATACAAGCAAGAAAAAAAAAACACAAATAAAAACACAACACAAAAGTTTTCTGGAAGACAGACAGTATGTTAGGGGTTTACTGTGGGACAACTTGCAGTAGTGATTCTTAAATTTACAACTAAATTAGGAAATTCACTGGAGGGATTAATTATTTTTGATAACAAACTGGCTTTGCAACATGAAACAGTCTGTAAATCTGAACCGACTTCCTGTCATTTCATTATTCATACAAATGCTATAAAAAAGTTTTACAATAGTATTTTCATCTGTATCTAAATTCAATAAGAGCCAAATAGAACAAACTGAATGATGAAGATAGAGAAGAGTGCTGATTGGTTAACTAACATCCATATCTTTTTGCAGTTTCAGTCATTAACATTGCTCTCAAATAGAACAGTTAAGATTATATCTGCATTATCAGATTATTATACAGATTCAGGGTCTTGTTTTAAGAATGGCCAGAGATTACATGATAAGACATGAAGCCTGAAGTCACTGATGGTTTAGGCAGAATTTAGCAAACATGAATTTTTGATAGATCATTTTCTTTAATAAAAACTTTTAAAAAACTCCAAGTCTGTCTGCAGCCTTGAATTTTATTTGTCAGTAGAAACAAATCATTCCTGCTCCAGTCTCACCTACTTCTGTCTCTCAGTGTTTAATATCCCTGAAGGGCGTCCTGGCATTTGCTGATGTTCCATTGTTGGACTCCTCTTGCTCAGCACTTGCCTCCCTCTTATGTAGACCACTCCGTTCAATTTGTGGCCCAAATATGTGTCCTTAATATGTGTCAGTGGAGTAGAGCAGCCGCGCTCCCTCTCTTTCTGCTCCGTTAGAAGCTCCATCGTGTTTGTATTTGTTCTCCTCTGGGAGATCAGGAGCTCCCAGTCAAGGTTGGCACATTGTCTCCTCCAGCCACACTGTTGTTTGCAGATATTTAGTTCAGGATGACAATAAGCCGGAAGAAAACAAGCTCCTTCAAGGCCAATAAGGAAGAGAATTTGTTGGACTGAGAGGGAGAGCGATGAAGAAAAAAACAAGGGTGGAAGACGGGAGCTCGTCCCTGGAAGGGGATTCTCTTCAGGGCATCCTGTTTGTGGCCCACTGGGGCAAATTACGGAAGCATCATTATCCCCTGGCAAATGATCGTGCTGCCTTTGTGGTCCAGCCACGGTACATTAGGGTGCCTTAAAACGTGGCTGAGCTGCACTTATTCATTTTACAAAGAGAGGGCCTGCTGGCAGATCCTTGGCCTCGCTCACAGAGGACTCATTCACACACTGGAGGTAGAAGTGGGGTGTGTGTGTGTGTGTGTGGGGGGGGGGGGGTAGTTGAGTTTCTCCTGAGATGAGTCGTACTTGTTCAGCCAAAACACAGATTGACAGTCCCAAAACATCAGTCAAGTTGAGTTTGATCAGCTGTGGAAATGATGTGTCTAATGGACATTTCCACATTAAAATAATAGTTTCAGTGTGATATTTAGTAATGATCTAATATTCATACAATGTTTCTGTTTACAAATAAATAATACAGTAAACAGCTACTTTTAGATTAGACAGACTTAGTTCTACATTTGGATCTGATTTGATAAATGATCAGTGATCTTTGGCTGCAGCTCAGTGCTGAAACATGATGTTCTGGAGGATCTCCTCTCAGATCCTGACCAGGACATCCCTGAGCTCCTGACCAGTCTGCATACTGGTGTCAGATGAACCTAAACATGATGTCCCAGAGATGTTTTACTGGATTCAGGCCAGACCAGCATGGAGGCCAGTCAATGGTATCAATGTCTTCGTCCTCCAGGAACTGCCTGCATACTCTTGCCATCAGTGGCAGCTGGTGAATTTTATTTTTTTTTGTGGGGCGCATTTTTGCAAGTCAGTTTTCAGATGCGCAAAAACCCACATATCACCACTAGAGCAGGGAATGAAGAAAAATATTTTCATCTGACTGAAAATGTTGCTGGTAAAAATCCTTACCACCAGTTCACTAAAAATTTGGAGGGTAGGTCCGGAATGACTCGGTACTGTAAACCTGCTCTCATCTGTAGAAGCTCAGGGCTCCAGTGCTGGACCTGTGTTCTCTGGTAAATACCAGTGGAGCTCCACGGTGCTGGGAAGTGATTTCACAAAAGTCAAGAAGGACCAGTTTACATACCACTGACTGGAAATCACAAATATGGCTAGAAACTGCTCTCACAAAACATTTCAGTCTTTCTTTCACAGTAATTGCTATTGATTTCTTTTTTCATTTCTGTTCTGATTTCAGGACAATAATTGTTTCCACTGAAAAAGTATTTTTGTTAAAGAATGACACATTTTCCTTGAATCGTTGTATTGCAGTCATGAGTCATGTGGTGACTCTATGCTGTCTGGTCCTCAACATTTACCCACACACAGGAATAGAACACAGATGTTTCAGCCAAAACTAAACAAGTGCCCCCTAGTGGCTGGCTGCAGAACAAGTTTAAGTTATGTAAATGAAAGAGACATTTTTCTGACTTAAAAATAAAAATAGACTTCAGATTATTTTTTCATGTGTTGACTCTTGTTGGTTTATGTAGTTCTTTGCTTTTGCATGTTCAGATATGAATTTTTCTAACATGTTTAGCTGCAAATAATGAGTTGATGCTTCATAAACACCATGCTTGTGTAGGTGATCCAGAGTGAGACTCAGCTGTAAACGGAAAAGTTTGGCTTAACTTTTATAGAATAGAAGTAAACCCATTATTATATATGCACTAACTCTGTTTATTCAATTCAAATAGAAAGGTTTTTGAATGGTCTTTTGTAAAAAGAAATCCCTTCAGCTTTGCTTCCCTTACAAATGAAACCTGACTTCGGTGTATGTTTGTGTCGTTTTTAGTGTGTAACCTTAACTAATACTTTGTGATGTCTAAATGGAGGAAACAACAGCTTAAAGAGCAAGGACACTAAATAAAAACTCAAGTATTTTAAAGAAAGTTATTGTTCAACAAAACATCTGTTATTGAGACAGACTTGTCCTCCAGTCACACAAAATGACTGACTATTGTAGTATTTTTCTTATAGTAACACAAAACAACAAAAGCTGTTAAATTCATGTCTATAAACACAAATCAATAGTTTTCCTGCTTTGGGCATGTTCTGCTTCAAAACTAGTTTTACAATAAAGAGATGTGTTTTTCTGTATCGACTCTTTTTTTTAAAAGGAAAGGCAGGAAAAAATTAAATAATTTAAGCATTCAACGTTTAAAATTTCATGATTAATGATGGTTCTCTAGTCCTGACTTCATTTTAAAAATCAGCATGAGGCCCAGACTTTTACAGGGCAGTCCAGAGTTGGTCCACTGGGCATAAAGCATTCAGATTAGGTTTTAACCAAACACTATAAATACAAAGAGCACCACAAGCTGTAATGTCAAACTCTTTAGAGAGAGCTAAACAGGAGGGCTGCCATAAAACTCTTATTGTGTGAAATATTTGTTCTTCTTTTTAAAAATTTATCTTCTAATCAACTGGAAGCTTTACCTCTGGAATTGATGTTGCTCTTAGTTTATTCTTCAGCCTACGATCGGTGGGAGATTTCATTACTTTCCAGCATTGTTTCCTGTTTTTTATGAAGTCAGTCCTGCTGCTGAAGTAGAAGGAAGGGAGGAGGGTTCTGTCCAGGGGCCGAGGCAGAAACCCCGAGCCTGTAAATCCTGTACTGATCTTTGGATCATTAAGCAGTGAGCCCTGAGTCCATGGGTTCTTTATCACCAGGCTCGGATCCCAGGCCATAATGGAGGCTAACTGGCTAATGATTAGCTGTCTTCTGCAGCTACTGCAGTTCTGACTGCTGCTGCTGCCAGACTAAATAGAAGAAAGCTGAAAGCAAATGAATCCTGACTGTTTGTGATTGTCAGGCTTTTGACAGGTGTGTTTTTTATTGTGCTCAAATAGTTTTATGTTTGAAGAGAATGATGTTGATTTACTGTTAGGATTTTCCCCCTCCAGCTGCCGGCTTGTTTAAATACTTACTTAAAAGTAAACAAAGTAGTTTGATTTCATGCTCTTGTCAATTTGACAAACTGCTAAATCTCCTCTGGGGTTTGGTGCTAATCATAGTTTTCTTGTCTTTAAACAAGAATCTCTGATGAGCTGAGACGAGGAAAACCGTCCTCCATCAAAACCAAGACTGAGAGGCAGTGTTCTCAAAAACAATCACCTTTTATTGTTTTATTTTAATTAACTTTGTTTGGTTTGCATTTTTCTGTGTCTCTACAGGAATGTAATTGTGATATAAAGCCTCCTTATTCTGGTTCCTCACCCCCACAAACATAACGTATGTGTTGAATCAGCTAGCTCACCAAACACTGGCTCAATATCTGTAAATAGACAGAATTAAAGTGTTTGTGTTGGATACGTTTGATTAGCTGTAAATTAAATTAACTGCAGAGATTAATTGTTTGAGGGAGGAATTCTTTCACATCTTGGCTCATGGGATATTTTTGATTAAACTACAAATTAATGAACAGACACCTGATATCAGAAATCAGAAATTATTCTACAGTTTTTGAATTTTGTCTTTTAAAATGCTTGTAATGGTGCTTTTCCACATATGCAGTTAGAATAACTGACATAAAGACACATGCTCTCCCAAAAAAGGAGAAAAAAGAGAAAGCTCTGAATGCACAGACCTAATTGGTCTGTGATGAGTTGCAAATTCCAGAGTCTGGCGTTCCACATTCCCATCCATCTCTCTAACTGCAACACCTTTGTGTCTTATGGGCCCATTGATTCCTCCATGGGCAATAAACATTTACAGCAAACTGGGCCGTTTTGCCTTCAGACTCACTCGCGCTCTTCAATTTATAGCTAAAAAATATCTCTGTTTGCTTCACAAGTGTCCATTTGAGTTCCATGAGATCAGTCACTGTATCTTCACCCTCCATGTATCCTGTTGCTGCGCCGACTTGCAGCCCTCTAACACACGGCTACAAATCCAGCTTAAATGTGTTAACATCGCTTAAATCCTCAGAAATCCCTGATTTATTTTGGACTAAATCAACCTCACATGAGTCAGACTCGGGTTAGGTTTCTGACTCGACGCTGAAACCACTTTCGGCACACTGTTCACTCCGCTAGAGTGATTCCAGGCTGTAAAGACGCTGTTTGTGGTTAAATCATTCAGTAAGGATTAGTGGCACTATGTGTTTTCTAATTATAGACCTGGACTGTGCTCTCTCCTCCTCTGTGGGGTCAAATCTAACCCACCAGGCTCTCAGCCAGCAGCTTACTTGCAGCATCTCAAAACTGCTGTTTTCACTTTTATTCCTGCGTGCGTTCCTAATTGCTTTTTTTTTTTGCTCTTTTATTTATTTATTTTTTATATTTTTATAGATTTATGTGCTCTCAGCGCTGTCTGCTTCTGCTGCTTTTACTGGAGTTCCTGACAACGACTTTTCAGTGGGATCAAATAAGACTCAATGATGTAGCTGTCAAAATAAATCACTTCCTATATTAAGGTGCAAACAAGGAACTGCCTGAAAGAAAACGACAGCAATTCTTTTTTTTTCTCCCCACACAATCAATCAGTTCCTTTTCACGCTTTTTCATTCTTGGGGAACAATGGGTTTGATTAACCATTCTGGGGAAAGCTCATTATCCATTTCCATCACAAAGGTGTTTGGAAGACACTTGGATTTGAAATGTCCGAATGGAAAAAAAAACTGGGAGATCAGAAGAATACATCGAGCTCTAAGGAAAGAAAAAGGAGAAATGAAGGCTGCCAATCAAAGCTGCCTTTGTGACCAGATGTTCTTCCTGCGTTGATGATGTCTGCAGTCTGGTTTTCATCGGCTCTGCGTCCAGATTGATTTGAAAGAAATAGTTAAATGTTTCTTTTTCCTGCCTCCATGAATGGTTTTCATTTGTTTTACTTTGACACTTTACATAAATGAAGCAATCTCACGCAGGAAAACCTGCATGAGCCATGTCAGAGTCTTGAGCTGAATCGATTTCATTTTTCCAAAAGACTCAATGGTAATGGTTCAATCCATTTTTAATCAAAGCACCTTGGTTAAGTGCCTTCCCTTTAGTTACCTGATGAACATAAAATGTAAAATCTTAGCCATTGGCGTAATAAGATATAACATGTTCATGTTAAAAACAACCTCTAAATTATTGATTTACACAATAAAAGATTCGAGAGACTACTGGAGGGGTTCAGACCTGCTGGTCCCACACATTTCCTGCAAACTGAGGTGCACCTGGCTTTGTTCCTCATCAGATCCTGACCTCTTAGCATTTAATCAGCCATGTTTACATACACAAATTATTTGTTGTGACCAGAAAAAGCAAAAAGCTTCTCCACCTTCATCTTTCTGACAAGTCTCGCCTCAGGCAGTATGACAGCACGTCTTCTGTGACAAGGTTAGAGATTATTTATTTACATAAACGTAAAAAACACTTTGTTTTATGACTGTTCTGAATCTGAGATCAGCCTGTCCAGTTTTTGATCTTTTAACAAACTAATTTTGGAGTTTAACTCAGATCAGAGAGCAACTCATCATCTCATGTTGGAACCTAATCCCTTTCTACTCCAGGATGCACATTTCTTACTGTCACAGTCTGGTGGAAACGTCTAGTTCCAACAGCAGAGAAACTGGGACGCAAAGGGTCAAAGTTCAAAGTAAAGTTCTTTATGAAACCTAACTAGTAATGATGTAAACCAGCGGAAGATAAAACCTGAAAATTCAAATAATAGAAAGACTCAAAGCTCAAGATCAGCAGAGACAAGGTTCCAAATGAAGAACAGTAACTCAAACACCACCAGGCAGATGATTAATGAACAGCTGAGTGGTAATTAGGAAACAGAGACTAGGTGTGACCGGGCTGAAGTAAACAAAGGAACAGGCTCCACCAAAATAAAACAGCTACTAGAATACGGAACAAAGTGGTGATGGGAATAAAAGCTCTTTCTGGGTCACTACACGGTTCCTTCTGCCTCACCTTTGAAAGTTGAGTCCTTTAGCTAAATAAATATATACAAGATCCAGCTCTATGTCACCCTGTCTGAGAGCCGTTGATCTTTACTTTTTCATGAGATTAATAATCCAGATTCCAGGATTAGACCATTAGATTATAATAGAGGGGTGTCTGCTAGTGAGGTTAAAAATCTCCCAACAGATTAAACCACTGCACTCTCCTAACTCTATAATCATTGTATTTTATACCTGATTGGATTCATAATTGGTCATCAGGCATAGAGAATGATTTGTGGATGCATAGATGGAGTCATCAGCTCTTGACAGACTTTGATCACGTTGTGGAGAAGGTCAGTGGTTGTCACGCAGTTTCCTGACATGTGAGGCAAACAGATGTCATGGTAACCCATTACTGGAATCAGTGGGCACATAAGGGTACCCACTGGTTCAGGTCATCCAAGAAAGTAAACTAAAGAATCACATGCACTATTCATGAGTTTTCACTAAAAGTTGTGAATCAAAGTTAGCACCTTGCAACAGTTGCTAATGGTAATTAGATCTTTCAAAACAAATGTCCAAGTAATTATGATATCTTGGATCCTCAGACATTTTAAACCACCCAGACGCTCTGAGGAAGATTTCCAGCCTATAGAATTTCCATCCCAGCTTCATCAAAAGGCCCATTTACAGAACTAATAAGGATAGAAACAAGAAATTAAAGCATCATTTAGTTCCTGTGGTAAATCAAGTAAAGCGACCAATTTCTTTTTCTGCTTTGGGTAAATATATCACTGCTGCACAACACGGCCCCCCGGGAGCGCGTCGAGGGTGACGGCTGCCTTTTGGAATTACATATGTAGCAATGGAGGCGTGCCGCGTGTCAAGGCGGTAAACAATGCCACCAGTGATCAGTCTTGTTTTCATTTTCATCACCAAATTTCCTGGCATTACGCCTGGGTCATGCATCAAGGAGACCATAATGAGAAATTGTGTTGAGAGACCACATAGCAATTAAACTGGAATACAAGATGTTTTTTTTCTAATTACATCACAATGGATTTAATTATAGCTGCGTGTTGGAAAGCAGCCGTGATACTAGATACCACCCTAGATCTGTCTTTTGTTGGTGACGGCATGTGTCCCCGGACTGTCATCAGTGTTTGAAAAGAAACAATGATACCAAAGCTCAAACACGTGGAGCGATCAGGGCGTCACAAACTGGAGCTAAATATTTGTCTCAATTTGTTTTGATTATCCCGTCTCAGAAGACTGAAGAAGAAACTTTTATTTAATGTTGTAAAGTTTGGTTATTACGTATAAATTCAGGTTTATGGATGACAGTCATCCATCCCTCTGGCCTACTCTGCTCCTTTGCTCTCCATATTTCTCAGAACAGCAGGGTCTGACAGCCTGAAGCAGAACAGTGTGAAGTTTTTGAAACAGATATGGCTTTAAAATCCCTCCCAAACACCTAACCACTTTACTGTCATAAACAAACACTCCACAGGTGTTTGATGGTGTGTCTGCCTGTCTCTCTGTGTGTAACAGACGTTGTATACATGTAACGCTAAACTCTGAGGTGAAGTGATCTATCTGCTGAAGGAATTGGTCATCAGATTGTGTTCTCCAGTTCTGCAAACTCATTTTCCTTCATTGGACAATGCAAGTCAACGTTATTGACACACCCAAAGTGCACAACACCAATTTCACTGCAGAGACAGCATCACCAAATTAGGATTCTTAAAATTAGCATATAGAGGAAGACAAAGGTAGAAATGGGTGTGGAATATTTTCACTGAAGCAGTTCAGATCTGTGTTTGTTGACAGGTATATTCCTAGCTGTCCTTAGATTTCATGAGGTGAATTTTGATGCCTTGTGTAAAGAAACAAAATGCCTCCACATCAAAGCTTCTGTCAAACTTTAAAACAGGAAATGTCAAACTAAAAGGCACAGCAGATGCAAAGTGATGATATAAACATAATCTCTTTCTGTGATGTTTGACAATTTGTTATTCTGTGGCAATCACTGTCACTGAGATGATTTATTTTATCTCTGTTTTTCCCCGTTTCTATGTATATTCAGTGAGTGAATTTGAAGAAGGTATTTAAAGTTCTGGATCATTCTGTGTGAGATTCTTTTAAATGTTGCATGTTTAAATTCAGATAAATCAGAGCTTAAATTTGGGTTTGAGGGTTTTCTTGTGCTTTCAAAAAAAAAAAAGGTGTGAGTTGAAACCTGTTCTTCTCCCCCAACTCAGGAAGCACACTGCATTGGTTTTCAATGTGCACAGTCCCCAGAGTTGGTAGAGATTGGAGGATGTGTTGCCATGGCAATGCGAAAAATATCAGCAAAGCTTTCTGCAGTAGAATGCATTTAACCACAAAAATAAAAGGCTTTTTACCACTTTCCAATGGCAGAACAAGTACTTTTAACCCTAGTTGTGTGCCTCTCAAAATCGTCAGAGTTGTTTCAGGTGTCTGGGATCTTTTCCTGTTTCAGTTCCTGTCAGAATGTGCAAGAAACTTTGGGAGATTAATGTGTGAATAAAATTAGGGTAAACTGCAAATAAATTGAGACCACTTTAGGTGTGTTTCTGCTTCAAGAACATTTTCAGGGACTAACGTGAGGGGCTCTTAAATAAGCAAGACAATAATGAAATCAGGTGCAATATCTTGCTTTTCCATGCCTACCGTTATATATTATTATCTACTCTACACAGTCATTGTGCTGCTTGTAACTGAACCAGACCCTCATCATATGGGAAGTTAAGCTCAGAAGTTGCTTTAGTTAGTAGTCAGTAAGGATTTACTGAGAAACAAGTTGCAGTTAAAGCATTTAGAATCATATTTCTAGTCAGACATTTATTAATACCTGAGAATGAGGCTGATGCTTGTTTTATCACTGATCAGAGCGACTGACAGGAAAACGACGCTCTGGATTTTCCTGAGGCAGACCTGTTTCCTCCGTTTTGCTCTGATAGTCTGAGGAGACTTGTTAGGAAGCAAAGGGCTGCTTCAGACTGATGCTTCATCAGCAATTGATTTTCCTCTGGAGACCGGAGCGCACATAGCCTACTGTACTCTCACACACACACACACACACACACACTCAGCACCCTTTCCCTTCCACATGGTGCCCTTATTTTAGCCTTTTCATGAACACAGCATGTGCACGTGTAATTTGAGGCTTTTGAAATTGATTCCTCAACTGCTGTTTTATAACCCTCAACAACAAAATTAATGCTCCTGCCAAAATTCTTCATTTTGGAATCACAAAGGCACCCCTGACAGATTGCGGGTTTATGTGTTGTTGGTTTGTGAGGGTTTTTTTTATTGAAGTTTTGCAGCCATTTCCCGAGTAGCACAACGTTAGAAAGTGATGAATGCCCACAGCCAAAAATCCAATAAGTACGGCTTCGGTGGGAACAGCGGCGTTCGTTTATTCACCCTCCACCTCCCTCTGTAACACGGTCGCTCATCCAGCAGCATGGCTCCAAATCACTCATTTATTCACAGCAGATCAGCACTCAGTAATCAACAAGGGAGACATATTGCCCGTCTTTAATGGAACACCACCTGTGTGGCGTGTCTCGCCAAGTCCACTCTCCAAGTCTGAAGTGGATTCAGCGCAGCAGTCGGTGATCAACAGCGACGGACGCGTCAGCTGTCTGCTGTTTGTCTCTGCTGTGCAGAAAACCTCTGAGTGCTGAAATACTGCAACAACCTAAGAGCTTTGAGAAACAACAGAGAGAAGGCAATAAGGCTGCACTTTATTACCCAAACAGAAGATTTGTATCAGATTCCTGCGTTACCGCCTGGTGGTGACTGCAGCATTTAAAAGGCGCTTTATTGGGCTTAAGGATTAACTACAGAAAACTTAAATAAATTAGTGAAACCTCTTCTGCCCTCCAGGGATTTAGTGCTGCCCTATAAAGGCCTTAACAACATGCATATAGAACGCTTTATGTGTTCGACTAATTTCAATGGGTTGTAACTTCAGATCATTTCTGATGGCAAATCAGGAAAGAACTGTTGAATGAGTGGATGCTGCAGGTGGAGGAGAGAGTGATCTGCTGGTTCATCCAGACAGTAAAAGGCGTGTAACAGTAACACGCTGCAGATAAAGCTCCTGTCTTACAGCATCCTAATGCATTAGGTCATCACACAATAAAGAACTGTATTGTTTGGAAGTTTGAAACATGAATACATCCCTTTTCATAATATTCTCTAAACACTTGTTCAATTTTCCCTAAAAGGTGAGTTTTTGATGAGGTTTTAAACATAATCTTTGGTATTACATCATACTTTACACCAATACACACGTCTTTACAGGTTAGAGCATGGTCAGGGATGATTCTGATTAAATATTCAGGAAAAATTGTTTCAGATTCATCAATTATTTGTGTTGTTTCCCTGTTTTAATATTCCAGCCATTGTTCATTGAAGTGACTTTTCCCATCTGTAAGATGGAGCAACTCTGATTTTCCAAGCTGCTCTTTAAACTCTTCATTTTTAAATAAATGTAGCACTAAGGCGGTGTCTAAAAACATTTAACAACATTGTTGTTTTTCTTTGCAAAGAAACACAATTATTTAGAGTTTTTTTCTGTGTAGTTTTCAAAACTCTGCACTAGTTAAAAAGATAGAAAACTATCCATCCTTCCATCCATCCATCCATCCATCCATCCATCCATCCATCCACCTCTCTTTATCTCTAAAGGCTGAGCCCGACTGCCGTATGGAGGAAACTCATTTTAGCTGCTTATCTGGAATCTTGTTCTTTTGGACACGATCCAGATCTCATGACCATAGGTGAGGCTTGGACCGTCGACAGACAGTAAATTGAGTTGCCTTTCAGCTCAGCTCCTCATTACTGCAGATCTGTTGGCTCATTTCTCGCTGCATCCAACCATCATTCATACCAAGACACCACTCAAACTCCTCTGCTTGAGGCAAAGACTCATTCCCAGTTTGGAAGGAGCCTTCCAACTTTTCCAGTTGGACACCATGACCTCAGAGTATTTTTTCATAAACTCGCCTTCAGATAAACATGATGTCATTATGTTTTTCATAAGAACAGCTCATATTTGTATTCCCTGCCAGCTGCGCAGCACGTCATCCCTCTGGGATGATAAAGATTACTTTGACATTGACTCATGAAGTGAAATAAAAATGGAAAGATGCTTTAAAAACACAAACAAGCTGTTGAGCACATTATTCTCAGAGCACACGTTTCCCTGACTGCAGTGGGTAAATCTCCTCTGGCGTTACGTCTCTACTGTTTCCTTTGAATTTATTTAGGCTGTTTAGACGTTCCTGAGTTGTGAGTATGTGTTCTTTTGGTTCCTGTTTACAGACACCCCCACAGATAGGTAGGGAGGATGTCACACAAAGCAGACCAAAGCCTCGAACCGTCCCAGCACTCAGTGAGAGCTCAAACACAAACCATTTTAAACGTTTGGGACAAGCTTGTCATCAGTCTGCCTGCAAATGGTCACTTGGGTGCAGTTTACTATCATTACAGTGAGAGACCTTGAAAATGAGGCTCACTCAAATAAACTTTCCCTCTTCATTAAATATTACTGCGAACAACTGGAATCCACCTGGAAAAAAAGGACCAAAAATCTCATCGCTGCTGTTGTTTTCAAAACAGCGAAGGTGTTTGGGCGTTCCGGCTAGAACTTCCTTTTGGAATATAAACATTTGCTCCTTTGCTGCGTTAAATTATGACCCCTGTGAGAGAAGGCTGGCATTTGCGTAGATCAGTCATGCACTCAGATCATGCCTCCTTCAATGATCCCATGTGTGCCGTGGTGTCAATTAAACTTGAGGTCCGCTGTGCTTCAACGAGCTAATGGGGCCGCATGTGAGGAGGCTATCCATAATAGAATTAATAATGAGACATGCTTGCAAAAAGAATCCAGTCATCATCTCTGGCTCACCCGCAGTGAATTCTTCAAGCTCTCCTGCTTTCAGAAATAACACATCAGAAACAAAACTGGACAAAAACCTGAGCCTGGTGATAAAACTTAAGTGTTCATGGTGCATTAATCCCAGTGAGTTCCAGTCCTGCTCCTCAGTGATTAAAGCTTGGGCGTGCTTTGGTAAGGAAGGGGACGTGTAGTGTTGCAAATTTACAATTCAGATCTGTGAGTTGGAAAAGGGAAGGGAACGTTGGAGGAGCAGGAGGGTTCATTAGTGCTCTTCTCTCAGCTCAGTGTCACAGAAATAGAACAGAGGAAGAAAGACCTGAGCTGCTGTGGAAGAGAGATCCGTTCTCTGCCCAGTAATCTTCAAAAAGATGAAAAAACTGAGACATAAACAGCATCCCAGCAGCAGCCACAGTGATTGGAATAAATGGAAAAAGCTAGATGGCTGTCCATTGAGTCACAGTGGCTGTTTATGCTTCCAACAAAGGCAAGAGCTGCCAAAAACATTAAAGACTGACAACAAGAAAAACAACAGGCTCTGAGACGCAAAATAAAGCAAGAGGCATAATAAAATATTAATAATATTAAAAAATAATAATAAAAAATTGAAACAAAGATAAACTCTGCAGCATTTCAGAAATGATTAGAAACTAAAACTATTTTATTTACCACAACAACACAAAAATCACAACTTTATATTATATATGTAGCCCGTCATAAAGAGTGAGACGGCACAAGAACTAACCTTCTGTGGGTTCTTTATTCCCCGACTATACCAAAAAGAAATACAGCATTAATACTAGAACTTTGAGGAAAGTTAAATTGTATTTTAATGACATAGAACTCCCATAGGCTAAGTAACAGTATGGACAGGTGACCTAAGGTATTGTTTTTTAGAAAGCTTGAATCACAGTACTTCAGTCCCTTTTTAGTAAACAGTCCATAGAACCAGAAATCTCCAGCTAACTCACTAGTAGCGTTATTTTACATTTACTGAGCACAGACAACAGTAGCGGCTCGTTCTCTATGAAAACAAAAATAACAAAAAAAACACAGATAAATACACAGAGCACATCTGAACAAGTTACAGTAAATGCATTACTCAAATAGAACACAGTCATTAACATTCAGCCTTACAGACATTCATTAAATCAAAATACACTTTTTGGACAAAGAAAAATAATGAACTCACTCACTGCGAGATGAATCCTGAACACTAAGCTGCACGTGTGGAGCTCAGTACAGCACTAGAATCTCCCCTCTGAGTAGTGCAGAAACATTTAAAGTTAAACAATCATAATCAGAACAGAAAGTCTGACAGATTTCCAAGTTGAAACAAAAGTATTCCATCAACTTACGCCTTTTCACTATCCAGCAACTACTTGATAGTTTCCTCGTCATGCAAAGTCTCATGAATGTCTACAAAACCAGCAGGAACACGGAGTTATAAGCACCAAACTTGACTTTCTCGATTAAACACCCTATTTCTCACTACTTAAGTTGATAATTTTGATATTATGTTATGACTTTTCATGTATTTATCATGCACATGTACAAAATATACCATTTCAGTCCTCTGCTCTGTCGTTCTCCCACGTGTTACAGCAGCACGTTTTACGACACCCTGCACTGCTCAGGAGCTGCTCCTAAAAGGACAGTGTCCCCGAAACCCCCAGACAGCTCTCACAATAACCATTACATGAGGGGGAATTCCTAGGGGAATTTTAGGAGTATGTGACCTTTATTTGCCCTGCTTCCAGTCTATTATGAAGAATACTAAGTTCACCTGGCTACATATAGCAATAAAAATAAACATGACCTTTAAAAACAAGTAAAACAGCCTTTCATATTGAAACAAACCAAACTATTCATTTATTTTATGAATTCTCTAAAACATTGTGTTCATTATAATATATTTTTCTCTAATTTATAAATATTTCTCAGTCATCTAGTGCAGAGATCTTAAATTATTCTGTTTTTTTTAATGATGTAAATGATTTTGTGTGTGGATCGACAGCAGCCAGGTCTGCAGCAGGCCCAGGCTCCTGGTCCGGCCCTGAGTCTGACTGCTGCTGATGGGATCATGACTACACCTAATAACACTCAGCACCTCTACTCTCTTTAATTGGAGCGGGCTATTGCCTGCATCGCTCTCACAAACATTGCCTCGTCAGCAGGCTGAGACTCCATCATCAGCGTTAATAATATGGCTCAGGAAAGCATGAGCGTCTTTAGGGTCTCGCTTCACACTGAAACAACTAGATTAATATTTTAGATCACCTATAAAATGTAAAAAGCTCAACGTGCGCTTGTGTTTTCCTTCCATAAGTTTGTCTGCTCCAGTTTTATAATGGAACACTTTTTTAGCTGTTGGCCATTTGTTATCTGGTTCCTGGCTCGTCTGAGTGCTGTTACTCCAATTTCCAGGATTTCAGTGGCCCTAAGTGAACTAGAGAGAGGAAGTAAGAGGTTCTATCCATATGTCAATCACTGGCACTTCGACACGCATTTTCTTCTGAATGTGTCTAAAAAAAAGCACCTGGTTGTCTCCCCCTAAATTTCACTGCAGCAAACTGGAGTCAGGTAACATTTATCAGTCGTTACATGGCAGCACAAGTCAAAACTACATGCAGCGTAGCATAGGGCTATTAAATATAAAGATGTGCTCTGTGGGTGACATGCAGACTGACATGTGAATACAATAAAAACTATAATCTAAGTAAAAATGATGCTCACAAATTATATCAGCAAAGGCCATAAACAGCCATGAAACATAAATCAGACTCATAATCCATGTTAATGAAAGCTGCATTCACTTTAGAGGGAATTCTTTTTGTAAGCATTTTTTACAGAACAGTTGCAGAATAGGAACGGGCCCCAATTAAAGCAGCACTGGACAGTTTTTAACACTTTAAGTTAGAGCATTAAAATTGATCTCAATGATTATTTAGTTAGAAACTTGACCAGTTTCATGTTTGACAGCACTCTGCACCCCTCTACTGGCCAGATACCACACTAGACAGTTTTGAACCCCGGCCCGTACCTCGGCCGATGATGTCACCTTCTGCTTTACGGCAGAACCGGTCTAACAACGCTAGGGGAGGACTCCTGCCGAGGAGGGATCGTTTCAGCAAGCATATCACAGTTTAAGCAGTCTGATTATTAACCACATGGTGAAATGTAAAAACAGCAACTTGTCTGACAGATTATTAGCTGAAAAGCTGATAAACTGGGCTGGAAAAAAGTTCAGGTGTGAGATGATTTACGACAGCAAAAGTGAAACTTTCAATCATAGCCTCCTAATGCCCCCTACTGGTTAAAAGTCGCTCAGTGCTGCTTTAAAACACTCATATTTTCATCATTCTCTCAGAATATCTGCCTTGAAGGAAGCCCTAGAACCATATACTATAATAATAATGTGTCGCTCCTGTTGTTTAGAATAAGGACTGGAAGCCCCGCCTACTTACTCACACAATCATGGTGTTTTATTAAGCAAAAAAAAAAACTATGGCTGTGATTATTTATTACAAAAATAAATATTTAATGTAAAAAAACAGTGAGAACTATGTGAGTCAGCAGAGGTCAAGAAGTGGAAATAACTTATCTGGGGTGTGTTTTAGTTAACAACTCATGTGGCACAGGGTGCAGCCGACCACTAGGGGGTGCTTGTTTAGTTTTGCTTTAATTTTTACATTTCTGTGTCTGGTTATAAATGGGGTTTATGCACAGTCGCTGCCTGGATACGATAAGCCAGTTTTACCCGTTTTCTTCAAGACCTGCCGCGCATCACGGTAGACGACGTCCACCGGATTTTTGAAAAACACAGAGACGTCTGTGAGCAAGTGGGTGAAGGGCTTTAAGCTGTATAATCAGCTTTATTCACAAATATGAAGGTAAGTGTTTAGCTAACAGCATTAGCTCGGAGTTTCCATCATCAAAGAACAGTGAGACAAATATACATAGTCGTGATTGTAGGCTCTAACTGCATCCCCAGTTTCAACCTTCTCTGGTCTAGCTGTACGTTATCAAACACTAAGCCTTCGCTCACTGACAGAATAGTTGTTCCAGTGAAATAAAATGGGAACGGCTCCAGGCTTTAGCCTCCTTCCTCACTCCTTCCTCACTCTGCTCTTTGACGTCCTGTGCTGCAAAGCGTCAACTGCAGACACGGCTGTGGTTAGAAATGATCGAGTTTTCTCTTCTTAAGTTCACAATCCATCTCTTTTGTAGTTTTTCATCCGTTGTAAATGTGTGAAAACTGACTGCAGAATTATATTTAGCTGATGAGGAACACAGCAGTGTTCAGCTGTCGACGCTTCTGCTGCTGAAACTTGTAGAGTGGCTTCATCTCTTAGTACGATACCATATACTATACTGTACTATACTATACTATACTATACTATACTATACTATACTATACTATACTATATTATCTCTCGTCTTGATGATAAGCAATATCTCTACTGCACAGTCTGCACTCTACCTAATAATGGTCATACTGACGTTTTAGTTTTCTGCTAGCTGATAAAAAGGTGTTTTTCTTTTTGGGACTCTGGTATTTTTTCCTAAAGTTGAAGCTAACAGCCAGCTGTTTCTGTCCTTCTCTCACTTCCGGGATGTTCTGCTTCAAAATGCTGCAGCATGCACGAATAGAGGAGCCAATGAAGTGCGGCGCTTCGGTGAGACAGACAACTGGATTGTCCAATAGCTGCTTTCGAAACGTATGATTAGCTGAGGTTTTTAGAGAACTGCAGGACAACCACTTTATTAATTTATTTTGGTTTTTTTTATCACAATCACACCACAATATTTTTATAGCTCTGCTATGTTAGAACGTTGTTAAGAGGAATGAAAAAAACGTTTTAAACTCATTTGTTTTTCAAATTACTAGAGCAGCTGTTCTGCAGTTTGCAACTTCCTCAAATACAGCTCATCAGAGCGTATCAGAACAAATGATTACTTTGATTTATTTTTATATGTCCTAGGGAGATTCAACTGCAATTCCATATAAACCCTGTATACCCCCCCACAAAAAGCACCACGGTATGGGCAGTTTTTGACTTTTGTCAGTTACCGGTTGGGTTTATGTGAAAGGTTTTGTTAAAAGAGGATTTTAATGCAGCCTAAAATATTTTTTTAAATCCTCATTAAGAGTTTAATCATACACATGTCATTAAATATGTTGCATAAATAAATACTAGTTTTGGAAGTTGTTTGAAACAACATTTTATCCTTTATTTATTATTACCTATCATGTTGCAGACTGACGTACTCCAGCTGTAACAGTGAGCACAGGACGTTTGGGTTTCTGGGTTTCCTGCGTGTGGATGCTGCCTCCACCCTCCTCTGTAACTGGGCTCATCACATGATGTCTTTTGATTCTGGCTCTCTTTGATGTGGGATGTAATAAATTTGCTCATCAATTACTGTGTCTGGCTGTGCCGTCTGTGTGTTTTCTTTGGTGTCCGCTCCAGTTAATTACAACGGAACGTTCCATGTCGTCCTTGAGATAGCAGTTAATAAGAGAGAGCTGTCTGTATCCCTGCTTCATAACGCTGGATTCTGTCTCCGTGCAGGAAAAGTGTCTTGAAGGCTGTGATGTCAATAACACCCAGACAGTGCTCCTGTGCTCTGGTGGTAATCTCTGCATCAAGAGGGCGGACTCTGAGAGATTCTCTGTGGCATTTAAGGAAAAAGTCCAACGTTCCTGCAGAGCTCTGTCTTTGTGTTGATGTGTGTGCTTGTTAAGATTCCTTGGATAGTTTGCAGCCCCTTGATGTTTGAAGAGAGGAGATAGCCTTATGTGTTCGTCTCATGTTATCAGCTGTTATCAGCCCAGCCTTCATTGCCTTGCTGTGTGCGAAACTTATCACAGAGACATGTTGGAAGCATTTAGCAGCACAAACAATACCATGAAGGCATGTTAGGGCCAGACGTGGGCCTCTTTACACAACAAGTGTCCTTGAATTAAACTGAGGAATGTCTCAGGCAAACTCAGCTTAGGTTTATTTACTTGAGAAGGATGAATGTGAAACTAATGCAGTCAGTAACAGCAAGTGGTGCTGATCTTGTTATTAAATGATTTGGTCAGATGAAGTGGGGTTGTGTAGATTAGAGGAGTAGGATTAGCTGTGTGTGTTCTTCAGCAAGAAGCTGTTATTTATCACAAACAACCATAGAATTCTATGTAGGAGCAGCATAACGTCAAATCGATGGTGATTCAGATGTTTTGCATTAACTACTTTTGAGATGAGTCAGATATTTAATCCTGACCCTGCTATGACTAGCTGTTAGGTTATCCCTCTGTTTAGAAATCAAATCTGTTTTAGAGACGTCATCACGTCGACATGAGACTCAGATTGGAAACTCCTATAAACTAAATGTCTCAACAAAAACCCATGAATGGGTTAAAAAATGGACATTTTATAAAAAGCTGGTCTCAGATAAGATTTTGAGGCATTGTGTTTCTCTTTGGCTGAAGTTTATTCACCTGTCTCTAAATCATCCAGTCGGACTCACTGTATCATTTTGCTGAAAACAGAGAGAATATTTTTAGCAAAGTGACAATTTTTGGCATTTTGTTTGTGAATTGGTGTTAAATTGTTGTTTTGTTGCTCCATGAAAGAGAGAAATTGAACATTCCTCCTAATAAAAGTTGTTTTATTGTTTAATTTTGTATTTGGCAGAACTAGAATGATATGCAAGCCAACTTTTCCGTGGCTCAGTGTGCTCCAGTAGCATCAAAGATATTGACTTCTGCTCTTTTCTTTAAATAAGCCTCAATGGTCTTATTCATCTTTTCCACTTTAAACTGACAAAGCTTTTCTGAGGTCCTCCTGAGTCCATGTGACTGTATCGATCAAGGAAAGACGAGGGTTTTTCCTGCAGTTCTGCCTGAGGGCTTCAGGTTCACATGAATCCCTCAGGGGTTTCTGGAATTGGCCTTTACACACTAAGATCTCCCCAGACTCTCAGTCTTTTCACAGATTTATGCACTTCTGAAATCCAAAGACCCAAGTTCCTTTGCAGCTTTGCATTAAAATAGTTTTTGGATCCATAATTTGCTGAGTACTCACTGTTATACTGCTGTAAATGTTTGATAGCAGTTCCTTTTCGTATTTAGTTCTATGGACCAACAAGGACCATGCAGGAATTTGGACAAATTAGTTTTGTTAGTTTAGTAACTCATGCATGCAGATTTGAAATATCATCTATGTAATTTCTGAGAGGTTCAGAATGTTTTCTCTGGACATGAAAGACAATTTGTAGATAACAATGAAATGTCTTGAAATCTGCAAAACCTTCTTGCAGATGTCACACACATTTTCTTATCAAATCTTGTTGTGAAGCATCTTCCTCAAATCTCAATTTGTTCATAATTTCTCCTCATTTTATTTTACACAAAATTTCAGATAAGGATTAAAAAAAATTAAAGTTCAAATCACTGAGATGACTGGAGCTTTTGCAATTTAAAAACATTTGAAAAATAATAAATTAGTGTTAAAAATGTTTATTTATCCTTAAAGGTTTCATCAAATAACTATCTAAATTTGATTTGGTTTAGTTCATCCTAAAGGTTTTATGTGGTGAGTTTAAAACATCACACCACTCCACCACATTCTGATGACATTTAATTACATTTTATTTTTGAGCAAAGATCATCAGAAACCAGAATCACCCCCTCCCCCCCCCCTCCCATCTTTTCTCTGTAACCTTTTGCTCTCCAATTAACCAGCTCTTGTCAGAGCGTCTGACGTTCCTCTTTCTGTGGCTGTGAGTTGGAAATGTGTGGTACAGACCTTTTGTCAGAGTGGTTAGTCGTGCCCCTGCCTTTTTGTTCCTTTAATAGCCCATCATCTGGACACTGTACCTCTGACCCTCTGACAAATCACTTTGCCAAACATGAAAAAAGCCACGACTGCAGATGACTGGAAATCTACAAAAAAATCGTATCTTCTGACTGGGTGCTCAATGCACTCTGGGTTTTGTTGAATTTACCTGGAAAATTAGACTATATTATTGGTTTGTGGGTTAATTTATTCTTATAACACCTTAAGGGATTTTTCTATTAAAGATTTATTCATCTAGATTGAAGAAGGGGAAAGAATGTAGTTTTACAGAGGAAGCAATCAAAGACCAGGGGAAGGAACGTCATTTATTTGATTAAGTCCTTCATCAAGAAATGATGGCAGGAAATTAATGACTTGAACAAATTCTACAGAAAGTTTACATTTGCTGTTTTGATGTTAAATAATTGAGGGTTTTGAGATTGTGTTAACCTGTTTTTCAATTTGTCAGGTTTCTTAGAAAAGCGCAACAAAGGTTCCTGTGTTTCAGTTACTTTGATGCAAATTACAAAGCAGGAAGAACGGACGATGCATTTTGCTCTTCTGTTGGCGATTATGAGACTTCTCACATGAACAGTTACACCTCTGGTTGACTTACATTCAAACATGAGGTCAAATATCTGTTGCTATAAACCTAAATAAGGAGTTTGTATATGGGGAAAACTCCACCTTCACTATGAACCCAGCAGCTGGTGCTTTGTGCCATTTGGGAATGAAATGGTTACCATTTCACCCACATGCACTAAACATATGTACATGCACATATCGCTGCATGCATAAAGTCAACAGCTCCATGTGGGCTTGTGTTTAATTTTATAACTATAATACATATTTTTCTCCCTCCTTTTTTATTGTACACATATATAATAAAAACTGTTTACCCTTATTGACATAATAAAATGTGATTTTCATTTAAGACGTGTAAATTAAATCATCATTGTTGGAGCAGCAATGTTCCCATATTTCATTTTCTGGGTGAAGCTAGCCACCTGTTGAGTTGTGTTGCACCATCTTTACAAGCCATACCTTGTATTAAAAGTGACTCATTGATCTTTCCAAAAAAATAAAATACACCAATTGTTATTAATTAAGGGGAGAAATGATTGACTGAAATATCAATTTCAAACTGCAAGTTTATAAAGAAGACAGCATATCAAGAAATGTTTTATTAGACCCTAAATGTACTAGTTCTTTGCTCAAAACCTCATATTAGAATATATTACCTTACTGCACCCTCCATTCATGAAATAACTTATTCATTATGATCTTAGAACCAATCAGTGGTAATCAGTCTTTTCCAGTTGGCTGTAGCTCAGTCAGCAGAGCGGTTAATCAGAACGCTGCTGTTTCCATCCTGACTTCCCCCACCACATGTCAAAGTGTCCTTGGGCACCACACTGAACCTCATCAAGCCTCTGATTTGCAAAAATATGTGTGAATGGTACTAGTAAGGGACTTTTCTGTATTCCATGTTTTCATCAGTGCTCCATAATGCTCTGGTTTTGTGTTTGCATTTCTCCAGGAGACCACTTTAGGACTGCATCTATATTTTATAACACCTTTTAGCTCAGCCTTTCTTGTGACTCCCTAATATAAAATTGGTGGCCAGACTTGAACCGCCTCTTATTCCCAGAGCTTCTCTGAACTAGTTGGGTGAGTTCAAATCAATATAATGCCTGGAGGCTCCCAGTCCACACAATGAAACAGGATCAGGTAGACACAGTAAGAAATGCAGTCAATAATATCACATTATGGTTTCTGTGTGTGTGAATGACGGCATGAGACTGTGGCTGACAGTGCCAAGTGAAATCATAATAGAGTTTCAGAGGACCAGACACAGTGTATTATTACATAGCAGGATGTATAGAGGCAGCTGCAGGTGAATGTTTGAAATGGGAGACAGGTGAGGTTTAGATGTATGTGTGGGGTTAGAGTTTCCCAGTGGATCTCATGGATTCTGTAACTGTGTGTGTGTGTGTGTGTGTGTGTGTGTGTGTGCGTGCGTGCGTGCGCGTGCGTGCGTGCATGTGTACTGTATGTGTGTGTGTTATGGGCAGTAAGGACAAAAGACCATACATAACAACTGAACACTATTTCAAGCATAAAAACTAGATTTTATCAAACTCAGCTTTTCTCTTAATTTTTCCATCACATTGAACTTAGGGCCGGGCGATAAAACCCATAACTGTATTTCTGGCTTACATTATGATGCATAACTTGTATAACAATAAATATCTAGTCTCTGATCACTCTGTTGATGTTAAGTGTAATCCTATAATGCCGCAGTCAGTTGACCATGAGTTTCAGATCTCTAACTTTTTGTTCTGTCTTTAAAATAAACTCATCAAACCTTCTGACCTTTATGTCCATTAATTTCTCCTTAATGGAACTGAAGGTCATGTTTCAGTCATTCCTGCACCAGCCTAAAGTCAGTGTCTCACTAGAACTGTGACTGTCAGCAAAGTTGATTCATGTAAATGTCTTGAATTGGAAGTTTTGCATCAAAAAGCAAGCAATCCTGTGTTTAGTTCAAATCCTTTTTGCAAAAGAACCACTACTGGGTTAAAGATCCACCTCTGTTTGCCCTCAGAAACAAATCATTAACCTACAGTCTCTGGATGCTCATCGGCTCTTTATTTTCCTTCTCCCACCTCTTTCTCCTCATACACAAACACGAGTGCTGATGTTTTCTGGAAACATTTCTCTGAATGGGAGTCGAGCGTCAAGAGAGTGGAAAAGAAATGAAACTCACAGTGAAATTAGTCGCAGGTGGTTAAAACATCACACACATTTATACTCACGATCTTAGCTGGAACAGTGCATGAAACATCAAGTCTATTGAATCTATCATCCACCTCTAGCTAAAAGGTCTCCACATCAAACACTTGACATCCAGAGGTGCTAATGTTGAGTGCCATGTAGTTCTTAGTTGTTGTTCCCCCCCCCCCCCCCCCCCCCCGTCTTTTACACATCATTTTCAAGAGGAGGGGTTCTTCCTGTTAGGGTCTTAGAAGCAGTGTTAATTTTGGCATTAAATTTTAATTTAGTTTTAGTCTTAGTCTTTTGACTAAAATTCTTTTTCATTTTAGTCTAGTTTTAGTTGTCCAATTTGTTTTAATTTTAGTCTAATTTTAGTCGACTAAAATTCTGAACTATTTTAGTCGACTAAAATAGTTCAGAATTTTAGTCGACTAAATATAAAATAGGCATATTTCACTAATATTAATATATTTTCCTCTGGTGCGTTTATTTTACATTTCTTTAAATGAATTGGGGTAACACTTTACTTTTATTAACATTAGTGCATTATTAAGTATTATATAAACAAATGGGCTCTTTATCAACGTTCCCAATATTGTTAATGACCCCAATTATAAGACACAGCCCTTTCCAAGACTAATCTTCAGACAAAAAACTAAATTCACTTTTAAAATAAACTATTTTGTTGAAAATTTGATTAAGTAGTTTAAATATTATCTTATTTAGAGACCTTTAATATTTTTTTTATTAATTCAATCACAAAGATCTGTAATTCATATTCTACTGTGTGTTGAGTTCTGTCAGGAAAGACACTAGTGGTCCTGAGCAAATAAATCCCATAATAATGCAAACTGTCAGAACTTTGCTCATGACGTGTCAGATCAAAAGTCTGCAGGCTTTAACTCACAGAGTCTGATCAGCTGTTCTCACACTGCGGTCCGTCTCCTCCCACAGAACGTGATCGCCACAACGCTCCGTCTTCGGTCATTTCACTCCATAACTCCATATTTCCTGTCTCCTTGACAGCTGTTTGATCCTCTGCTGCATTCATCACTATTATCTTAAAATTAGCGTCGTAACTCTGCCTCCGTTCTGTTCATGTGACCCACTTTTAATAAAGTTTGTTCCTGTCGGAGTCTGCTCTGCTGTTTACAAATTCCAGCGCGTCCCGACAAGGCGGACTCTGATTGGTTCCTTTCTCATCTACTTCCGCCTGCTCCGATTGCTGATTGGTTCTTTGGTATGTTCGTCAAATTCTTCCCGTTTTCTGATTGGATTTCGTCACTGTCAATTCTCGTCTCGTCTTTCGTTCCTGACGAAAATGTCCGTCGATTTAGTCTTCGTCATCGTCTTTTTCCGTTTTATATTTTTGAATTTCGTTTAGTTTTCGTTCGGCAAAATATATTCGTGACGAAATAAATAACGAAAATATTTCGTCTACGAAATTAACACTGCTTAGAAGCTTCCTATCTCCACCATTCACCTCTACAGGTCGCCAGTCCATCACAGGAACACAGTGTCAAACAACACAGACAAACACTCACAAACAGCTGGTGACAATTTAGTCATCATTTGACCAAACATGCATGTTTCTGGTCCATGGAAGGAAACCAGAGTCCCTAGAGAAAACCCACACATGCAAAATCAGTGCAGAGAGGCTGCAGCTAGTTTGTGAATCTGCAACAAAACCAACTGGTCCCACCATGCAGCCCTAATTGAAAGTTGTTGCAATATTATAGTCAGGTCTTTTTAGCTGAAATCAAAAGCAATATTTTTCTCTCACACAAAAGTAAACTTAAAAAAAAGTTTTTTTTGTTTTGTTACTTTGGACTAAGAAAACGTCTTCTCTTCACACAGTGTTTGATTCCTCCAGTCAGCCTCAGAGGGTACTGATGTGTTTCTGAGTAATTTTAACAGTTTAACAACACCTCTAAATGAAATCACCGCTGTTTGTCTGACACTGACACTCGTCTGCTCCTCTCAAACTCACCAGCCAGAAAAAATCAGACCTGCCTGACGGAGGAACTTTGTGCTATTAGGTTAATTTGAGAGCAAATTATATCATGTGAGTACATGATTACAGAAGTCAAGGGCACTATTTATTAATTTTATGGAACAAATTGCTAATTAGCACTCTGACTATTAAATCAATGACACAAATTGCTAACTTATGTCCACATGAGATAATAGAGCTCAGATAGTCAAAGGCCCTGTTGGATGAGCGCTCTGTTTTTACTCTATTTTATTACTGTTGTTTACATATAATGTTTTTAGTCAACAGAAAATCTCTTGAAAACAACAAACCAGGTTTTAGGTCCAAAAAAGTGCAGTTTCCCTAATCTGCAGCATCTCATGCACACACTTTTGTTTCAAATGTATCCAAAAGGTAAAAACCTTAAAGGGCCCATGGCACGATATTTAAATCAATTTATATTAAACAGATTTAATCTTTGATGCCTCTAGATTAGCATTGCACCCATTATAACTCAAAATACGCTGTAATTATTTCCTAATGAGCAACTCAGAGATCAGAAGAATGCGCCGCCTTCCGGTTCTGCTGGGTTTCTCCTTATTTGGCAGCCTGACACTTCAGCTGCAGTAGGGGGCAGTGCCGTCGCGTGAAAGTGAAACAAAACGTTTGCTAAAAGAAAAGAGAAACACAAGAGGATAACTCTCTGTCTGTGCTACATGGTCTATGGTCAATGGCGGCAGCAGCACTGGCGTTCTCCTCGCTCCAGGTGTCATGAACGTGCATGTGGGCGGAGAATTAGATACAAGCAAGTCCGGATCGCTATGACCTCATAGCTGGCTGGAGTGAAAAAAACTGTTTGAAACCTACTGGTGGAGGAGGTCTGAAATCTTGAAGAGCTTCTCACTAGCTGTATAGGAGACAGATAGTCCGTTGTTTCTGGCAGGTTTAAGGTGAGAACTCAACGTTGCAGCATGATAGATACGTAAGAAAACACGGAAAACCATGCCATGGGCCCTTTAAATATGTTTTATAACATCTGATTCAAATCAGAGAGTTTCAGAAAAGGCTCGTTTTTAAAAAATCAAACAGGTTTGAGGGATATTGTTCTGTAAAAATATGAATTTTCCATTCATAAAACTGGGGTAGAACAGTTTTACCTCCTGCTGATGGCCTCTTTCTGACTGATGAGCTAATGACTAGTCCAAATGTAGCCAAGGCCAAAGTGTATTGCAGCCAACTTAAGACAGTCAGTTTCACATTACATATGCTGGTGAAGGTTCTCAGTCATCCAGGTCATGTTTCACATTACATAGTTATTTACATGGAATTCTGTGGTCAAGTGCAAAATGTAGCACTTCTGCTGCATCCTGGGGTCAAGCTTTTCAGGAATTTCTCATCATTCCTGACCCCCCCCCCAAAAAGGAGCATTGTGAAATGCTGTGTGGTGCAAATTTTTTTAATATTAAAGGTTTAAATTAGAGTCATATTGATCAGCTAAAAACAGCTAGTTAGCTTATTAAACCCCTCCGTTCTAAAACTGCTCTACTCTTCTACATTTATTCATGCATACTTTAGTATTTAAACTAGGGCTGCAAATACTAATTATTTTTGTAGTCAACAACCTGTTTTTTAAAATTAGTCAACGGTTAGTATAGCTGAGGTCTGCTCTCTATGGGTGCACTTCCTGTTTCAGTGCATGTGTTACCAATTAAAGTCTCCCCCACCTGTGTGTCACACTGATGCCTCTGCATTAACACAATATAATAAATAAATACACTATTATTATTAATATCTGTTACTAGCAAAACATCTCCGACCCAGATTTAAATGTACTGTTATAGATGTGAGTGTAAAAGGAACATTTTGAATGCATATTTTTTCCTGTATCGCTTTACGATATTTTAATTGATATATTCTAATCAAGCCATTACAGTCTTTAAATAAACAGTTGGTGTAGTGAATATGGCTCCATGGTTTAGCCCTAAATCTGAACAGCCAATGAGAAGATGCAAGTTGAATTACCAGGAAGTGCATTTGACCAGCGATGATGAAATAAACATGTCAAACAGAGCACTATGTTAAAGTTAAATGTAGATGTCATTTTCAGCTCGTTTCCACTGCAGGGTCTGGGGCGGGTCGGGGCGGATCCTCGTAGTCCGGTACGGGTCCGCGATTTCAGGAGAGCGTTTCTTGGACCCTCACTTGGCAGGTGGGGTTAAATGTAAATGCGTGCCATCGCGTCATACCAGCGCTGTCCTTAACTTTTCTATATGGGGCTTTTAATTTGTTCAGCCTGGCCCGACACTGTTCCAACGTCCATTCAAATCCTTCAGCTGCCGTCCGCTGTGAAAGTTTTTAGAAACTCTTTCATTTCTTACAGATCCATCTAGCTCATCCTGAAAGCGACTGATCGCTGAGTGTTTGGAGCTCTGAAGCTGACCAAGTCTTGCTACCTGCTGGTATTTTATCAAATCCATGTACAACGGACAGACCTTAGGAGGCATACGGGTCTGGATCGACCAGCATGAATCCCTTGCGGCCCGCACCTGACCGGGAACAACGCTACAGAACGGATCGTTTTAATCCTAAAAAAATAACTTCTTACAATAGTAATAAAGTAATAAAATAACGGCACCAGCGTTTGTTTTGCTTGTTGCAAGCAGTGATGTTTTTCTGTCCCCCAATCAGTGGACGGTGTTGTTTTAACGCCACAGCTCCGCCCTAACCGTACCACTCCAGTCTCCTATGGACCGACAGCTGAAGAGGACCGTTCATGGCCCATGAATGGTCCAGTCCAGATCGGTTGTATGGACCGGTTTTACAATAGAAACAGACAAAATAGCGACCCGCCCTGCCCCGACCTATACTGAACCCTACAGTGTGTTTCCACTGTAGGCTTTGGGTGTAGTGTACAGGATGGTACCTTCAGCACCATGCTGTGCTCAGTGCATTGCTCAGTTTGGTACACTGCACTGTATTTTTGTCTTTGTGCACAACTTGCTTTGGGAGTGAAGCGCTGCACCTGTTATGTGAGAGCAGTCTAACAGAATAGAAATGTTTGGTCACATTTGTACTTAATTATAAAGAAACAACAATATTTAAAATGAAAAACTGAAGTAAAAAGTGTGTACACTGAGAAGTTCTGGTAGAATCCTGTTAAGTCATAAATGCTTATAAAATACTGAAGGTGAGTATTTCCTGTTCAGGTGCACCACACTGATATCTCACCAAGAACAACTTATAAAGAAAAATAAAACCAGAGCAGTACATCAGCCCTGTTTCTTACAATAAAAGACTCTGGCTGCTTGGTGGGGAGATATTTTTGGAAAGCTCAACCCAGATAAACAAGGTAAGCTGCCTTTAAAGGAATAAATCATAATCCAGATGGCAGTCTGTAAATCTTATCCATTCCTGTGCAGGCTGTCATGAGCCTCTTCCAATGCTAACTTGTAACTATGGCAACAGAGCGACAAGTTTGGTAGTGGAGCAGCGGGGAACCAGGTTGAGTGTGTTTCAGTTCAGACATCAACAGGCTCCTAAAGAGGGGCTGGATGGCAGACAGCCTGATGATGCAACACAGTGAGAGGAAGTGAAGTGCTCCAGACAGTGAAGCTTGAAGGAGGAGAATCTGAGCAATGTTTATGAAATGATGTGACAATATAAAGTACAGATAATAGTATTTCATTAAATATACTCCTTAATCCTGCAAGATATTCCCCCAAAATGTCTCATCCATCGTTTAGTGTAGAACTCCTGGCAGGGTGATGTGTCGATCCACGTTCTTTAATACGGTCCAGCCTCTCAGCTGATGTGTCCATCTTACTCACTTTAGTACTAAAAGTCTTTCCTCCTGTTATCACTTCCTATTTGCTCTACATGGTAGAGACTATTATAGATCAAGAGTTTCTAGAGTCCACTGCACCTTTGCTGCATGTTTGCCTCCTAATTTCCACTCATTTTCCAAGGAGGGTGCCTCTAATTACAAGTCAGTGCTAACTCCCTGAGCACAATCTCATCAGAGTGTGTTACGACACTGATTAAATTGCTTCTGGTCCATTGGGAAACAGTTTCCGCCAGTATAAAAGAGCTGCCTGTTTTATGCCATTTTTTTAGAGCAGGATGAAGGAGGAAGTCTGTGTGACTAGAAGCAGGGATGAAAGATGAAGGTTTGCAGCTCTGAGATAAATTTGTCACCTCAGATAGCAGATAAGAAGTGTAATTGGTAATCTCCAAAGCAAAGTTCCCACAGGGGGAATCTTTTCCCTCCTTTTTGTTCATTTGTTAGACGTCATTGTTAAGTAAAATTAAAGCTGTATTTTAAGCGGAGCCTCTCCAGAGTTTTTTTAGTGCATGAAAAATGTGTTGTTGCTGCAAAGCCTGCTGTGTCCTCCCAGTGCTCATCATTAGCTTTTTATTGCACACCAGTAGCGATACATCCTCATCCAAAAAAAGCCCACAGGAGTTCTCATTTTCACAAAAAGGAATCATATTGGACAGAAAACACACCTGTTTCCTTAAAGAACTAAACTCACTGTCTCCAATTCTGAACATCAAAAGGGGTCTTCTACAGAAAATGCAGTTTTCAGATGATTATTTCATCTATTAGGGGAACAAAGTGATCCAAAGCAACCTGACTCTATGTGAAAATGTAACTACCCCCTGTTAGAACACAAATTAACTGTGGTTAACAACGTCATGTAATTAAATAGAAATGTTTAGTTCCGTTTCACCAGTCACACCCAGCCCTGATACGGCCAGATCTGAGGAATTAAGAAATGCTTTCAGTAAAACTTGTATCAGGCTAAAAATCTCAAAAGCAACACACACAATAAAAAATGACACAAACTGATTTAATTGGAGTCTGGTATGAAGTCAGTTGAACTTCTGGATATTGATCTAGTCAGTTAAGCAGCAGAGGGAGTTGTTATTCAGTGTCAGCTGTTTTAATGTTAATGAAAATAACAACAGTTGCAACAAAAGGGCAACAATGAGACAACTCCAGTGGTTTTGGTGGGTCGCACATTTTCCCCTTCTCATCTTTTTTTTACTGCTTTTCAGTAGTTTTACATTTGACTAAAGTCAGTGTCACTATGGTAGCATGAGGTGATACCAGGATGGCACATCAATACCTGCCATTACCAGAAGGTTTGCTGTGTCTGAAGAGCATGGGGGAGCTTCCAGGAGACAGGCAGTCACTCTAGGAGAGCTGGAAGGACCATCAGAGGTCTTAACCCATCAGTAGGACCACTATCTGCTCCTTTGTGCAAGAGGAACAGGATGAGTGCTGCCAGAGCTCTACAAAGTGACCTCTGGTGTGGTTGTCTCTGACCACTGGCACTGTGGAGCTCCACTGGCATTTGACAGAGAACATCACAGTTGGCAGGTCCAGCACTGGTGCCCTGTGGTTATTATAGATGAGAGCAGGTTCACTCTGAGCTCATGTGACAGACGTGAAAGAGTCTGGAGACGAGGTTGAACATTATGCTGCTGCTACACTGTTCACCATGATGGGTTTGGTGGTGGGTCAGTGTTGGTCTGGGGAGGCAGATCCATGGAGGAACACACAGACCTGCACAGGATGAAGGATGTCACCCTGACTGCCATCAGGTATCAGGATGAAACGCTTAGACCCGTTGTTAGACCCTTTGGTGATGCAGTGGGTCCTGGGTTCCTGCTGGTCTCATGGCCTCATGTGGCAAGGGTATACATGCAGTTTCTGGTGGATGAAGGGATTGATACCATTGACTGGACCCCTGGATCCAGTAGAACATCATGTTTAGTCCATCTGACATCACGAGGCTGTACCTCAGACTGTCCAGGAGCTCAGTGATGCTCTGGTCAGGATCTGGGAGGAGATACTTCAGGACACCATCCATCATCTCATAAGGATCCTCAATATTGTCAGGGTTGATATAAACAGGTCAGAAACATTTAGAGTTGCTTCAGTGACATTTCAGCTAACTGGACTAACCTGCTGCTTCAGTTTTTATTAGTTTAATTCCTTGGTGGTTTGATATTAAGCTGTCTGTTGGTTGAACATGTTCATCAAATCCTGTCATTTTGTTCCTAACACATGATTCACCCAGTATGAAGACCCAGCACCACTTTTTTACAGTTGAAATCTGATGTGTTCCTTTAAGTTTTTGAGCAGTCAGTTGTCAGAAGTTTGTGAGAAAACACGAATGCAAACTTTAACTGTTTATTTAAACCATCACGTCAAAGCAAAGCACACTGAGATAATCACACAGCCACACCGTGGAAGCGTATTGCCACCACATTCCCATCCTATTCAGCTCGTCTCTCTCTTGCCCTCAGGGGGGTGGTTCACCCAAAGCCACATTGACCATGTCTAATTCAACTCAATAGCTCAGCCCCACCAATCTCCTTAATGCTGACATTGTGATATGAGGGAGGGGAGGTGAGGGGCATCCCAAGGAAACCGGACAAATGTGAAGACAACACACTTGGGGGGAAGGACACAGAAAAGTGCAATGAAGATAGCCACAGAAAGAGACAGAGGGTCCATTTCTTTTTATGTGACCTGAGAGGGAGAAGGAGGGGTCCTTATTGGGTTGCTTTAAAAAGACACAGTCAGACAAAGACAGGACCTTCTAAAGGAATTAGAGATGGCTGACTTCAGAATGGAGACACACAATGTATGAGTGTGTATTTAGGGACAACACCGAGTCACAAAGGAGGAGGTGGTGAGGTTGGCAGATTCTGTCTGGATTAGACTTCATATCAAATTGGATCTGTTGTGGAATCAAGGTTAGCGGCGCCTTGGGGAAGGTGGCATCTGATTTCCTATAGCTGTGTAACTGTCAATGTGCCATGACATGAGATTAAAGACAAAATGAGAGGATGTCTGCACCATGATATCAGATTTTTACTGCTATAATTACCATCACAAGGACTACTGAGGCATAAGGAAAACCACAGCATATATGACAGCTTTGCAAAGGCAATTTAGCAATCGATGTATAATCCTAGATTTTGGTAGAGTTCCTGTTGGTTCTCCTATAACTTTATTTCTGCAAGTCCTGGAACCACTGAATCCACATCATAATCTCATGAAATATGGTTCCTCACTTACAAAGGTGTTAATAATTAGCTCAGATCAATCAGAAATCTTAGGAAATAGAGTCTTTGAATCTGACTGGCAAACAGAAGCTTAGTGGGACTTTTTTATTTAGTTGTGTGTGTTTATTTGTGAAGACACTTGCTTTAGAGGTATAGATTCTCCTGCTCTCTCTCTCTCTCTCTCTCTCTCTCTGACAAACTATTGCTAATCCTGTTCACAGCAGGATGGGAAATTGGATGGACCCTATCGGGCATCCTTGAAGAGCCATGCTTCCCATACACACTCCGTTACAGACAGAAAGTAAACACACACTCAGAAGTTGATGTTGGCACACAGCATGCATCAGTTCTGCCCACATGCTGTGACCCAGTCCTCAGTGTGACCAGCTGTCCGTAGATGGGTTTTGCCAGTTTTTAGAAGTTTGTGTGGATTTCTGGTTTGTTTTGGTGTATGACATGAAACTTCTGACATCCACACACTGAACTCATTCTGCTGCACACACTACTTTTTTCTGTGTTAATGTCAAATATATCTCATCATCAACCAAAACCTGAACCTGGATCAGAATCCAGGTCATCTGTCAGGAGCTTGTGTCTCTCACTCCAAAGTTCTGACAGGACTGGTGGAGCCAGCTTTCAGCTTTTAGGACTCAGTGATTAAACTGGAATTAATCACCTGTCTGTGTTAATTCTACAGTTAATAGAAGCTGCGGTTTTCCAGGGAATTAATCTCCCCGGTCAAACACTTTCATGGTGTCTTCCTCCTCATGTTTCACGTCTTTCTCTTGTCAGATATCCAATAAAATAGAAAAATCATTAAAAATCTTCTACAGCCTGCAGGTATAGTAAACTGGAACTTATGTTCTGCAAATAGAACTAAACTATGACTCAGATATACAGATGGATGGATCTAAACCTTAATACAGTCAAATGAAAAGAATATAAAATAATCAGGTAACTTCAAGAAGCTGTAAAGATGTCTCTGATTATTTATTATAAACTCCAACCAAAAAAAGAGCTTTGTGAAATGTTTTATGGAATAAAGGTTTAAATAATAAAGGTTTATGAAGAGGCACTTTACATCAGGGATTGTTACTGTTTCAGCAGCTCATCCATTTGTGAGACTGAAAGCAAAAAAAAGTGTTTTAAATTTATTTTGAATTCAAATCAAAATTTTCTTTTTATTGCTTTGTGGTCAAGTGCATTGTACATGGAACAAATGACTACCATCAGTGCATTTAAAACAATGAAAGGAAAAGTTGTCCTGCCTCTTTTTTATTAAATACAGCTAGAAATGTAAGAATATTGTCAAATGAAAAATGTAAACTGGCTAAAACCAGATTAAAATGAGTCTATTCTGAAAAGATAAAAATTTATGACACCAGGTCTGAGTGAGAGAGGATGCAGCAGGTGGGGCCGCCTCACCCTGCTGATAACTCACAAACAACACATTGTCTGACATGTAATAATTAGCTCGTAGTGTAATTAGTGTTTATTCAGATGTGATCACGGTTAGCTCAGTGTGAGATGGTTTTTTGCATGTTGTAAACATAATCGGAATACACAGAAATGAGCAGGACTGGAGACAATACAGATTCTAGAATTACATTATGCATCAACAACATTTTTATGTGCAAACTTGATCAATTTAATGCATAATTTAAAATAAAAATCTGTACCAGCTGCAGCCTTAAGAGTGTTCTTTGGAATCAAACAGCCCTGTCTGCAGCTCCTCCTGTCTTTATTTTATCATGTATCTTTCCTTTTTT
>SSNR01000187.1:1089346-1112195 GCA_006937965.1 Callopanchax toddi
ATATATATATATATATATATATGTCATGTATCTTTCCAGTTTGCCATGTTTTTTAAGTTTGGGAGGCCAGAAGTTGCATGTGCAGATGTGATGACAAAATAAACTAATATTCAGTTTAAATCAGTGTGCTTGTTCTTCTCTGATATCTGTCTGTGTAGATGGAGAGAGGAAATGAAGTCATATCCTGCATGTGAACTCCCTGATCTGTGATTTAGAAACAAACTGTTGTAGAAAAAAAAAATCTTTCTGTAGTTCACTGCCTTATTCTGCAAATGTTCCCAGAGACCAGATGGTAAAATCTGCAGACACTAATTAAAGAGTTGATTTGTCTTCAAAACAGTAAAAAAGAACATGTTAGCATGAACATTTATTCACATAAACATTGTTTTCAGATTAAAGATGAAGTTTAATGAAATACTTTTTTTGTCCGTTTTGAGGTGTCTCTGTGTAAAAGTCATAAATAATTATGATCATATACCTGCTGTAGATGGCTTCCTGAATGACTTCAGTTCACTATAATGCAGTACAGTTTTTTATTTAACTATAAGCTGGTTTAAGATCATACCTGCAGCCAGTACGGGTGCTTTGGTGTGTCAAAATGGTCAAAAGAAACCTCCTTGTAATTGATTCATCAAAGCAGATCCTTTTGCTTTAGTCCCAGAGCTACAGGGTCTCCTATCTGCACAGTGAACCTTAAAGCTCACCACTTCAACCTGATGAAGTTCAGTTCAGAGGTCACTGAATACATCCACCTGTTCTATCAGTAGCTGTCGACTCCACCGTATATTAACGACACTCACGGGCACCATGTGCATTTGCCTAATTAGTTAGCAGCTACAGTCAGTGGGATAATTGATTGCAGACCAATCTGGTTGATTTGCGACTCAACTAGGCTAATAATGTGTTATTGATTGAAGCATTAGTGAGGAAAACACTACAGAGGGACGTAACTAAGTCAAAGTGCTGCAGAAAGTTGATTCTCCTGGTTTTTAATCTACTTTAATGATATTACTCCTCGCTAAGCTAACATTGTAAGGAGAGCAGGGTGGAAGATGATGAACTGCTGGTCTCAGATCAGCAACATTGACTCGTACGTTATGACTGGAGGAGATTACATTTACTCAGGAAGTAAGAGACTGTACGCGCTTGTGTGTGTGTGTGTGTGTGTGTGTTGGCGTGGCTTGCATGCATATATTTGAATACTGAAGGAATTATGGGAGGTCATTTATGTACTGCGATGTATCACATGCAGTAAAGATGTCAGGGCGCCAGGAATTTACAGGAATCAAACCTGTGCAAACATTTTCAGCACATTTCTTCAAGGCCACAAATTCCATCTCAGCTCATTTGTGCTTCATTGACTCGTGGAAAGCTACGCCTTTGTCCCATTCGGTTTTCCAAACTTAATCAGCCATTAAATGAACTTTCAAAGTTTAATTGCACATTTTAATAATTATCAGAAGGTCAGAGGTTAGGTACTTCTATGATATGACTCATTGCAAAAGTATTTCTTCTCTGTGTCCTTCACACGTTGAGTCTCCATTTTCTCGGCTTTTACTTTTGATATTGAGTTTATTCAGCTTTTTATCTCGTCTTTGCAGCCACCTTCTACTTATCTAACATCCATTTTTATTCATCCTACAGTGGTTCTACCAAATTTTTCTTCCTTTGCATCTCTTCTTTTATTCTTTGTCTGTTCTTTTCCATGCTGGATTCGGAGCCGTAAGCCCGGAGGAACTAAAAGTTTTGAGGGTGAAAATGATTTTGAAGTGACTCAGAGAGCCGCGACTCTTTGAAGCCAGGTGTAAAAATGTTGCATTGAGGTGCTGAAGTTGTCTCTTCTCTTCTCCAGCTTATTCCCAGAGGCCCACCTTGGCAGCTAGAGGAGAGGTCGTCACCATGACAGCGTCCTCGCAGGACTCCAGCCCCTCGTTCATGGCTGGCCTCTTTCTACTCCTCCTCCTCCCAGCTGTTTTCACGCAGAACGCTGCTGTCCCAACAACCCCAGCGCCACCTTTGTTCGACCTGCTGGCCCAGCCGGAGTGCACAAAGAAAGAGCATCCAAAGGTTTCCATCCAAGGTCTGACATCACCTCAAACATGCTTTATGCCAACATCTGATGATGTTTTACTTAAAGGCACAGCCTTTACTCAGACACCTGTTTGCACTCAGAGGGCTGGGCTCACAACCAGTTTTTAAGAGTCGGGTTTGATCCAATATGTACACGGAGGACATACAGTTTTACAAGTCAAAGATTTCAGAGGGATTCAGGGCATTTTCCTGACCTGCTTTTCTCAAAACGGGTCTGAAGAAACGACGTCTGATCCAAACTCACCAAAAGTGAATTCTACCATCCTGTAACAGCTCCAGCCTTCAGGGAATGGGGCACCTAGTATGTTGGAGGAGATTTAGCTAATAGTGTTTTTTTTTAAATGTCTTGTGCCAACATTAAACAAACGAGGAGGTCTGACTGTCCAAAACTTACAATTTAGCTTTAGATCTAATCAGCAGATGGTTTCACACCTTCAGCAACATGATCAAAACATCAACAACAACAAAGACCCTGAGGACGGAGCAGAGTGGAAGTGATGTGTGGACTAGCTTACCCTGCACATATACACCTTTATTTCCTTCAGTCAGGGTCAGATCCCACTCTTCTCCCTGCCTGCTACATGCCACATCCTGTTCCCTCGTCATTTTAGGATCATCACTATTAGACAGTTTTTATGGATTTTACCAGCCTGCCTCCTACCTGCACCCTTGGGTGCTATTACCACTCAAACCATGACAAGTTCAGCAAGAATGACTTAATAGTCCTGCAGAAAAATAAAATGCTAAACGTTTTTTTGTTATTTCCTACAACTTCGAGCTTGATATCTTAGCTAAAGCACCTCTTTTGTCACCAGTCAATATGTTGTCCTGTTAATATTAGGCTTTATTATAATTTTAAACCTCTGCCGTCACGTTTTGATACAGAAAGCAGAGTTTTAAATGCAGAGGAGATATTTTAATGTAACCATCATGTTTTTGAGGACATTTCTCTGCATACGTGTCTGAGAGATTTTCTACATGTTGTCCTTATATAAAGACCCAGATGCCACTTTTCACGGCAACAAAAATAAACTGTTTTCATGAAGAAATCCTCATGCCAGCTGCAATAAAAGCTCACGGGTTGGCACCCATTCAGGACAGCGTGCATCTATAAAAGAACAAGGGAAAGCAAACGAGGGCATGATGGAAATGGTTTTGTGACATAAAGGCTCCTGGTATCCAAGCTGTTTATCTGTACAGTGGCCCGAGAATCAAGGGCTTCCTCACAGCTTGAAATGCGCAGGGTAGAGGCAGAGAACAACAGCTACAGGAGCATGAAATGCCAACATAAATTGCCGTGTTTATTTTTGAATGGGGCTGTTTGTGTTTCATCTGCCAGAAGTTTAAAAGACCTGAAAAGACCAGCAGTGGTCGGTAACAATCTCATCGATTATCAAGCTTCCTGAACAGCCTCTTGTCTATAGAAGGTTTTATTTCTAGTTAATGTGATTAAAATGAAGGTGAAACACCTGTGTGTCAAATCAGAAACCATCCATTTAAATTCAAGTCCATAAAACCATTTGGTTGATTATTAAACTCTTTCTGAGCTGACCTATATGCCCGGTCCACGTCCCTGTCCTGCTTCACCCTCCAGGCCTCCAGATGCCCAGATTAGCTGAAGCCCCACCAGTGCTTCACTTCAAAGGCGTGCCACTTGAGAATGTCTCTCATGGCAGGGAGCTGCAGGGCCACTGGCCTGTCAAAGCAGGCAGAGCGGGGCATTATGTGAAAGCAGCCGTATAGAAAGGTTCGCACAATGAAAGTGCCAGCAAGAACCTGAGATTAGCCACTGTGATTGATGAGTGTTTTATAGCAACTTGCTGGAGCGCTACTGCAGTCACCTGCAGGAGACAAGGGAGTCGGGGAAGAACACGTTTCTATAGGTGTGCTCAAGTGTGTACCCAAGCAATAAAACGGCATGCACCTACTTTATTATTAAAAGTTATTACGTTTTTCTTCTTTTATTGGAGCTTCTTATCTAACTGGGTTTTTCTGTGCCAGATGGTGTCTGTGTGATGGAGGAATAATTAATGATGACTGTATTTCTGTTCAGGGTGCAGCAATCAGAGAAACTCTGGCTGACTCATTGAAATAGGCTGTTTATTATAGAGGGCTTGTTTACAAAAATATAGCTTTACTTGTTGGATTTAGTCTTTGGCCGCGTATGTAAAAGTTGCAAACACAACACTGATGTAGTGATGTTTAAACCAAATGGATCACAATATGCAAGTGAAGTCAAAAGACACACGATCATAGTTTTAGATTGATAAATGTTATCACTTCAGCAGAGTAATCCTCACATTATCTCAGTGTCGTTTGGTTGTTTTACTCATTTACCAACGTGTCAGGAACTCCTTAAGGGCATTTATTTCACTTTGTCTCATGTTCTCACTAAATCTCAGCAGTAAACTGAGCAGAAGTCACTGGCAGGAGGTCACAGTGGAATAATAAAACACATTTTGGCCGTAACTTCAGAATTCATAGGACTAATGTGTTAAAACATCTTAGAATAAAATTAGGAGGCTTTACCTTCTGAAGGTCAGTTTCACAGTGACGATGTGATGCTGTGCAGAAGTACTTTTCTGGCATTCTTTCAAAGTCGTAATGCAGGAACAGAGTTCAGTTAGCAGCTATCAGCACCGACCGAATCTGAGTCCAAAACAAATTTCCTCAAGGTGAACAAGCGTAGTGTCCAATCAGATTATGTGCTGGTGTTTCATAGATTAGGATAAACTGTAGGTTAGATAGAAATGAAGGATTTTATAATAAACACTATTAGATAAAAGTACATATGTATGGGGAAATTGGCTTAATTGTGTTGTTGTTGTATTTTTTAAGCTTTACAGACTGACTGAGATGTCCTTTAAAGCCTCAGGTCATGTCTCAGTATATTAGCAGTTTCTGTTTGTACCTGTACAAATAGACCTTTATTTTGATCCAGATTACATTTTTACTTTATTTCCACATTTTATAATTAAACCTTTTACCTTAAACTAGTTACTATATGGTGGATTAATAAATTCAACAGGAAAATGTCAAGAATGTCTTGAAAACTGACTAATTAAAAAATAATTTTGAGTTTTTGTAAATGAAATAGATTTTGGGGATGTTGTCTTGCTATAAGCTTTATGTTCAGTACTAAATGCGTTCTGTCTGGATTGACCATCGTTAGGTATGAAGTTGGGTTATGATTTGGTGGGTTTACCAGCAGCTGTACTGTAAGTCCTGTGTTTGACAGCAGAAATAAAAATCAGGAGACATCAAGCCTCCCCTCCCTAAACTCTCCTGACTAGAAGTTTCCGTGTGTCCTGTTCCAGAGTGTGAGCCAGTGTTTCATATCAACAGCACCACATTGCAGGAGTGCAGCTCTGGAATCTTGTACCCTCCAACCCACAGACACACTCTGTACGAGCCGCCAGCTCCTGATTCAGATGGATGATGGGAGTTCAGAGCTGAGGTCTGCTGGAGGACTCTGAGTCTAGATACAGGGTCTGTGTTTAACAATTTATGGAGATGATGTGGATTATGATATGGAGCTCAGTGAACTTGTTTATGAGTAAAAGGTCAGTTTGGTTTGCGGGAGCAGCCGTGATGTCGCTGTGGTAGTTTTCAGCACAACGGCAGGTTTCATGAGGGAGTCTAGGGGGTGGGGGTGAGTTATGGCTGATAGTAAGACCTTTGGCTCAGGTTTTACTACGTTCTTCACAGAGAGGAGGAGGAGGAGGTGTCTGATGGATTGTGGGTCATCTTCTCTGCTCAAATCATGGTTACGCTCCTCTGAAGACAAGAAAACAGGAGCAGCATGGATGCTTTACTTATTCAACACCTTACAAGTTATTCCTGTTGTTTATATCCTTTCTTCTTCTCATCTATTCTCTTCTTCTACTTTTACTTTAGTCTCCTTTATCACTTTCTCGTTATCTTGAAACTCTTACCACGTCCTCTCTTACCCTCCTATTTTTTTCTTCATAACATGTAAAAATGTGTTTTGTAGGCGTCCCATCGTTCCGCCGTGTCTGGTTAATGGTTCTGTCGTTTAGAGCTGCGTCGCCATCTGAAGGGCTCTCAAGGAGCACGGATGTTATCACTTTGTTTGCTGCAAATTTCTGATCTTCTGTGGCGCTCTTATCAGTCTCTGCTTCCCCCAGTCTTTCAGGAATACAGTGGTGGGTCTAATTGGAACTGTGATATCAGATGTGTGGGTGTGTCTAAAGCCATCGATCAGGCAGCTGAATGGAGCAGAGTGTAGCGCGCTGCCAGGACCAGCCTGATATCAGATGCAGCCCTAAGAGATAGCAAAGAGGATCAGAGAGTGGAAAACATTTAGCTGTGTTATTTACACTCTAACTGAAAACTGGAAAGCAGCAGGAAAATTCTTCTCTTGTTCCTTTTTTACATCCCAGTCGTTTCAGGTATTTCAGACATTTTCCGTCTGAGGTGGAGAGTTTTTGCTCTTGTTCAGTCTGCCAAGCTAATTCAGGTCCTGAACACTTTCATTAAAATGCTTATCTCTCTTTTATGAATTTCTCCCGTTCGATAAGTGTATCATAATGCAGTTGCTCCATTTAGAAACTTCCAGTCTGAAAATAACCAGAAGAAGTTGTAATTAAAGGAAGAGCACTTTAGAATAATGGGCTGCATACGTCGCGAAGGCTGCATTCAGCCGCATGACATTTCAGTAAGTACTCTCTTAAGAGTTTTACATAAATGCTGCTATGAATCCTGGGAAAACATGCCTGACCCCCCCTCGCACTGGGCACTGATTAACCAACATAATTATTCTTTTAGCTGCAGGCATAAAAATCCACCATTAACACATCTAAAAAGACAAATCTATCACAGTGTGATTCATTCTGACACCATTCTACAGCAGTGATGCTCCATCAATACTACACAAACACAGAGGTACAGATAGCACAGCCTATTTTTTATTGCTACTGGTCATAATTATGCTTTTATATTGTGTATTTCCCATAAGTCAACAGGTGACGGGTGGAGTTTTACACACTGGACAGGTCTTCAGTCCATAACAGAGCCAAAACAAGACACTGCATTGTTAAAAAAAAATTGCAAACAATGTAAGAACTGTTCAAGCATTTAACAGATTGAGTGCTTAAGGAAAACAGCTCATGAAAACCCAGCAGCAATAAAACATTTTCCGGTCTAACACATTTCTGAGAGTTTAATTAAATGAGCGCTAGTATATTCCTTCATTCCTTCGCTGACTCTTTTGTCCCAGGCTGGTCTTTAAAGAACTCAGATTATGCTGCTTTTACAGCAGCTGACACAACTTCCTGAGGTCCTAATAATATTTTACATGCTTTAGTCAAAACGAGTACAATATTAAAGCTCTATTTCTATTTAAAGACCTTTTCCTTTTTTCTAGTTTATTTTGATTAGCAGCAGAATCTTCTTAATGCATCCTTTGAGAAAATTGTGAACACAAGCTACCATTTTTGACACATCTACAGGTATGTCATATTGGGAGGCTAATATTAAGAATCGAAACTTTTAATTTTAATATGCAACTGTTTATTGTTTAGGTTATGAAATAAAACACTCTACAAATCAATGGTAAAACAATATCATCTCCATGTTTTCTAAAATCTTGAGAAAAACCCAAGTCACAGTTTGTGTCGAAGCAAAAACCAAAGCCTTAAAGGGCTTTACATTCTGCCACTGAGGCTCAGGTTAAGGTGAATTTGGGAGGAGTTAAAGATAAACAGGGTGGATTTCTCCTTCACAGAGATGGGACGTTGATATACATTCCAACCTTTAAACCAGATAACTCTTTGAATCAGATATTTTCAAAGCTACGGGGATCAGGACACACTGCCAGGGTTGTGTTTCTGAGTTGGGAGTGATTTCATGCACCCTAATGTGTTCTCAAGCATAGAAAAAAGATTTTAAGCATCAAATTTGTCCTTAGCTGGTTTTCTCCCCTGTGTATCCTTTATCTTTTTGTTCAGCTCACATTCCTGTCAGTTTTACGGCCCAGCTAGAGCGCAGTGGCCCTGTCAGTCGCTTTGGAGGCTGTCTCACCTCTGATCGGCACACAGACATCTTTACCGGTCACTGACTGAGAGGCTATTAGCCTCCTGGCCCCAGCGCTGCTCCTCCTGTGACTGCACAGACCTCAGTCTCTCCATGGTGTTACTCAGACCCCTCTATCTAAGTTCAGCCAAGCAGGGGAGGGGGTCATGGATTGGGGGGGAGGGATATTGGGAGAGTTGTGCTTCACTGGGGCACGGCAGCCTTTCTCAAACTATCAAACTCTGCAAGCCAGCCACAGAGAAAATCAAATGTTGTAGGAGAGATAGGGCTGGGACAAGTGAGACGGGGTGGAGACTGGCATGCATGGAGGAGCCCAGACTGATACAGAGAAGACCAAACAAAAAATATTTGCAGGGATTTTGACCTGATAAAACTGAGCTGTAAATAAAAATATAGAAAAGTTTTTTTGCTACCTAAAACTTCTTTAACCTTTTCATACAAAACACATCTGAGTAGAGGTTGTGTTTAACTGTGTTCATTATGAGATTCATCCTGGTATTATGATAGCAGTTGTTAATTCGCTAACACTGGTTTTGTGTAGTGTGCTGCTATCAGATGTTTGACACTGGAGGTGGTTCTTTCAGAGAGCAATCAGCCGTCATCTGACCATTTTAGTTAACAGCACTGGAACGGCCACATTGCCCTGCAGAGAGCCGTTTTTAAGCATCGCCTCTTTGCAGTGAATCCTCTTTCCATTACTGAGACATTTTGCTTCCATAAATCCCCTGAAGGAAACTGATAGCTACCTTTAGAATAATGTTTGTCATTTGTAGCTCATTAAACATTGGAGCACTGGAGGGCAGAAAGCAACCCAGATATGATTACAATACTAAAAACGGTGCCATAGTTCAGGACTTTAACAGTTTGTTGTCACATAGCAGATGGAGAAAACTAAATTAATGAAGAACATGTTTGGTGAATCACATAGAATGGGTCTGAACGTACCTACAACTTTGTCTGCTGATTTGACATGTAGTCACATTCATTTACCCGTTGGCTGATTGATTGACAGGTTGTGTTCCTGTTAGTGATGTCCTGATTCATTCAGTATCATTTTATTGATTAATATAGAATCAGTATGTCAACAATCAGCTCCTCATCTCCACTGTTGACCCACTCTCATTTTAATGTGAATATAAATTCAAATTAGCAGGAAAAACATGAATAAATCAGAACACAAAGAGCTGTTTCCAACTGCATCCATAACACTGTTATTTTTACTAATAAACATTTTAAAATCACCAGCTGGAGTTTATAGATCCTGGTTGTATGGAGCGCTCATTTATATCAGTGTTTAACAAATATTGATCAAATATCAATAAAGAGCATTTACAGACATGGACTGGTAATTAAAACACATGCAGTTTATTAAATAGGACATCTGTTTAAAGTACTGATAATACAAGCCCTGTGATTTGTGAGAGATAAACTGTCTCCCTACACTGTGATCCTCTACAGGAACTCACATGCAGTGATTTAATTCACTTTCATGTATTTATGATCTGATGTCTGTAAAAACAATGCAAGTAATTGATCAGCAGACACCATTTTAAATGATCAATATAAAAAAACAGATGAAGGTGAAAATCCTGTTCTTGTTCCAGTTGGTTGTGTGGAAGGACCCAAATGTTGACGGTACTTCTGGATTCAAACTATTGTGTTAAAAAATGTTTCATCGTCACTTTTAAAGGGTTACAGTCAAGATTTTCCCATTCTGGAACCTGTTTTCTCAAAAATGTATTTCAGGGCTCCTAAGAGAAGAAGGTTTCTGTGAGGACCTAAAACCAGTTTAACAGTTCAGGACCAACTTCTTAGATGTGGTGGTAAAACAAGAAGGACAAACTTTATGTCGTATCTTAAATGTCAAAGGTTGTATTTCTTATTTATGACACAGCGGCTCAATCTGAAACTTTTCTTTAGTTTGAGCTGGAATCATTAAGTTAATCGAGTCATGGAGATTTTTGCTCCATTAATCTGTGTGAGGGCGTCATCCTGATCAGCTACAGGGGGACAGTAAAGCTCTCTGATGGTGGTTATCAAGTTAAGGAACCAAATCAAATGTGGGATCCTCAGGAAAATTGAGTTATCTCAACAAAGTCTGCAACAATAATGGAGTTATAATTGACTAAAACTTTCTCAACTCATAAAATGCATTGACACATATAAGCACTACTTGTACTGAGTCATAGTTTTCTTCAGATAGTGTCAGATTTAAGCAACCAGTTATAAATATTCTAACATGTAAACATAGAAAGAAAATGCAGAAGAAAAATCTAGATCAACCTAAATTCAGACAGACTCTGATGCTATCAGTCTGAGATACCTGACATTTTTATTTTACTGCTAACTCATCAGTGCTTGGAATAATAGCCTGATTTAGAGCGAGACTCCTGTGATAGTTGAATCATTTTCATCACTGATAAAAGCTGCTCACAGATGTTCAGCGAGCACAGAGAGGAGCAGAAAACTGCTATCAAGTTTAAAAAGTTCAGACGTGGTTTTCCTCTGATTTAAAGTCAGCAAACTGCTGTGAACTTTGTACTGAAGCTGCTGAATGTTCAGTGAGAGATCTCAGCCTCCCACCTGGTTTCAGCTGCAGGTTCAACATGAGGCTACTGGAGAGGGCTGTCTGCTCCATGTTCCAAAGCATTCTGGGACTTATAGTTTGTGTGCTGTATACTTGCAGGCTGATAGTGATAATTATAAATCTGACTCTGAATACAATTTGAACCTGCAGACCTGGAGTTTGACAGCTATGATTTTTTGTGGTAGTTATATTTTTTGGTGTATTACGATGTGTCTGCGCTGTGGATGAAGGGCTTCTATCATCATGGACACCATTTCTCTAACCTTCAGATTCTGATTTGGGAAAGGATTGATGGCTTTTTTGGTAAACGCTTTAAGACTCTAGACCTAATTTTAACCATCAAGATCCCAGATTGACAGACTTTCTTGGACTAACTCAAAGATTTTGAGGGATTAGATGAAGGTGGGATTGGATTTTTATCAAACATCCTTTTCTCTGAACTCAAACTTGGGAGCTTCATTGCATCAGGCGATAAGGGAAAGGCTGGTGCCATGTGCCTTCATGTGGTGGAGTTTTCTCGATTTGGTATCTCTCCATCCAGACTTGGCCTTGTAGAGAGTGGGATCACTCGGGGTGCATTCTCATTCTTCCCACATGCTGGGATGAAGTGAATGTTTAAAAGAGCTGGAGGAAGATAGAAAGATTTTGATTCCTGTCAGTGTGAGATGAATGTCCTCATCCTTCTGGCAGTCGTGGGCTAAAACATTAATCCCTCCGCCTGCTGATTGCACAAGTAAAAGAAAGACGGGCTCGTTCCTCAAGCCCAGACTGAGCCCCTCCAGTCAGCTGGGAGGAAGCTTTCATATTCCTCCTGCATCATTTTCCCTCCTTTGCCCCACTGCTCGGTCAGACAGTTATATGGGGAAGGAGTGATCAGCACACATAAAACCACTTGTAAGCACGAGGATAAATGTCAATCAAAGAGAGACCACTGGCTGCTGCCGGGCCCTTCTCAAAGAATAAACAAGCTCATGAGCTCTCCTGCAGGCCACTTCATCAAACTTTTCTTTATTTTATGAGAGATGTGTGGAAATGTTTTATACGCTCCTCTGTATGGATTTTAAAAGATTTGTTGTTGACATTAAACCCTGAACTGAACAGTAACAGCTTCTGTTTTTATGTTTTTTATTTCTACAGAAATGATTTCCTTGTTATCTGTTTCTTTTCCACACAGTTATTTTATGGCTCATGTCATGTGCTTCATTTTAATGATCTGATTATATTATATGGGGAGAATAAGTCATGTTTAACTGATCATAAAATGATATTTTTAGGCCTTTTCTATGATATTTTTTGCACATGAGGTAAAATAACAGTCAACTTTGCGGCTGGATGTGTTTTTCAGCAGCAGGAATATTTTGGCCATTTTGAGAGTGTTTCTATAAAAAAGTCATGAATCATTTTGCTTAAAAACCCTTTAATAGCATCAGTTAAAAGTTTGCTACAACAAAGTTTATAATTATACATGTTACTGGGTATTTAATGTATAAATACTTTTGTTTGTAATGCTTTAATCTGAACTTAGTATGACGACAGGAAGATGAAAACTTTACATGTAAATTTCTATCATACTGTTTTTATTTCAACTTGATATGTATCCATAAAACCACTGGCCGATAACTATGGTGAGGTTTTAGCCTAATAGTGAAAATGTCGTTGTGTGTGGATTGATCTTACATTATTGTGAGATGAATGGAGACTCTGATGCGTTCATCTTCTCGAGGAGCCCACCCATCACACTCCTGATGTTCCACTTCCTTCTCTCATTTAGTTTGTTTGTTCTTGTTTGTCTGTTTATTCATTAGCTCTCATTTGTTCTTCCCGCTCTCTGCTCACTGTGCTGATTCATTTTGTTCTTTCAATCAGTCCACTAATCACCCCATGAGCCGTAAATGTTTGAAAGCTGTTTTACTTTGAATGGATTTCCATCAGCTCAGAGTTCTGAGGTGTAATATCAACAGCAGTAGGTGCCAGTGTTTGAAATTTACTCTTACATTGTAATTTCATCCATTATGGTTAATACTAAGGTTTGCATTAAATGACTTTAATGCATTTTTATTTAGGCCTATCAGAGGATGTAATGGTCCAGACTCCAGATGGATGTCATATTACAAACTTTATGACACTTAATCAGTTCAAATCCAAAATAATGTATTGATCCCAGAGGAAAATTAGATGTTTAAGTAACTCCTTTGTTTGGCTCACATTTAAGATGAGGTGATTGTTTCCACACCATTCCACAAAGTGTTCCCCCAGTTCTCTGGACTCAGTCTCTCATCCATCTCTGATATGCCCAACAGCTGCAGAGTCATCTGGATATTTCTGCAGATGACAGGAGTCTGATTGTACTGAAGGTCTGATGTGTTCAGAGTAAAACTTTCTCTCTCTCAGCCTCGTACCGGGCCAATCACAACGCTCTAATGGTTTGGTATATATCCACATATATACTGTAGTGTGGTTTACCAGGCTAACAAAACCCTATAATCAGAGCTTAAATTCTGCAAAGCGTTTAATAGTCTATTATCAGTTTCCATCACTTTGTATTCTTCTTCAGTCTGTGGATTCTGTGAATTGTTGCTATCTCACTGTAGGGTTCGGCTCATGTTTCTTCTATTATTTTCTCCATCAGATAAGAACTGCTGTTGACATAATAAGCCACGTATTATTTTATTAGCTGTATAAATGGCAGAGTGAGTCTTTTGTGTGATGCCAGAGACTTTATAGAGTCCAATCTATCCATCGTTTGTAGCCTCAAAATAACAAAAACAGAAAAGGGCCTCAAGCAAGAGCTTAGCGGCACCCGCTTTGGCAAGTTTTTACAACTTGTAAGCTCCGTTTTGTTGTGGGCGAGAGGGGGATTTTGTTTTCCGTTTTAGAGTTTTATGTCAGTGAGGTGATTTTGAAACAATCAGTTTTTTAGATCTAGCCACAGATTTCTGGCTTTGTTGTGTATAAGACAATAAAAAAAAACGACAATTTAAAGGAATGCCAGGCCTTTAATTATAGCATAATTTATTCACTCAGTGCAGCTCAGCTCTAAAACCTGGAGCAAAGTTCAACATGACAGCAGATCTGTGAAAACAAACTAGTGCAAGTCAACATCTGGCTGATAGCTTTAATTTGTAGTCCTACTGCAGTACGACTCAAATACAGTGTGCAGGTGTTGTGTGTGTGTCTGTGTGTGAGTGTGTGTGTGTGTGTTGTCTGTATTGTAAATGAAGCGCACCACCCAGCCCTGTTGCTGCAGCCTTCTGTCTGTTCATCATTCATCTCTCTAGTTACGTTCCCAGATGATGTCGCCATATGGGCCTATCAGTCTTAACACCCGTCTCTAGCTGGGACTTTTCCATGTCTGTGATGAGGTCCCACACCTGTAGCCTTTAGCTTTCACTGGCTACTTTAGGTTTTGTTGATGATTTTAATTATTGGATGTCCCCCTGGTTGGTAATTCATTACCACCTGTTATTATTCTGTCGTTTCTTCATTTGAAAAGGCTTTTATATAAATGTCTAGCTCTAAAAGCACATCGTCCAGGGAACATGGTTCCTCTTCGCTCATGGTTACATAAACATGTGACTTCGTTATTTTAGTCTACCAGCCGCCATAATAGAAACACATCTACAGCCCTGTCAGCTTTTAGAAGAGTTGAGTGGATTCAGTTTCAAGAAAATATAACATTTTATCTTCACAATTATTTCTTTTGTTAGAAGACATAACCGTCCTAAACATGAGAAAACATCAATGGATTTTAAGGAAAATTCTGCTTCTTCGTGCTATTTCCTAAGACCTGACATGTGTTTTCTAACATTGTGTGTAATCTATTATCTCTATATGAATGAAAATACCATCTAAAATCTGTTTAACACAGCTATTCATGCTGGTGTTCTGTACGTCCATCTTCCTTAACATCTGTACAGCCTGAAATCCCTTCATGCTGCACAAACTTCCATGCAGTCAAATCCGTTTATAGATCCTCATGTTGACTCACACAAAGGCTGAGGAGAATTTGCTCTTTCCTTTAATATTCAACGTGACATTAGAAGCCCCACAGGTTGCCCCTCTGCTCCGCTGCTTTGAAATTTAGATTTGTAAAGGCCAGTCTCAAACAGCGCTGAGGATCCAGCTTTGTGCAGCACACAGAGCTGTTTGTGTGAGTCTGCTTGTGTCAGGGTCGTTGGACCTGGTGTGGCTCCAACAGCTTTGTGAGTCACACCGTGGCACGGAGGGAAGCTTTTATTCTACTGGTGGTTGCACTTTTTAAAATCTTTTGAACAGAGTTTCCCTACATTGATCAGGGTTTTAAATAAACAGCCTGTTGAGCATAAAAAGGTTGAGAAGTCTGTCTAGTTTTAACAAAATGGAAACTGAAGGAACTCATGCTGTTTTCTTTCATGTCAAAGTTTTAAACTAGAATCTTGTGCTGACTAATGGAGTTTTTAAATATGTCATCTCTGTGAATGAAGAGATGTTTTAACACACAGACACATATTAAATGTAGTAAAAATGACTTTTTGTGTGTGCTCCCTCAAAAGTTCATTGCTTTCATACCTTCATGTGTCTTAACCTTTCCGTGTTCCTTCCTTCCTCTCAGCGCTGAGCCCGTGGATTTCCTCCTTCTCCCAGCCTGGTGTGAGAGACTTCTCCCAGCTCACCCTTGACCTGACTAGGAATGAGCTTATTGTGGGTGCCAGGTAAGAAACTGTAAATCCACTCGGCTTTTCACCCCACAGAGCACATTACTGAGAACGTGATACCCTTTCTGACTCACTCATCCTGTGCGGTTTTTGGATAATGACGCTTCTAAAGCACTCCGCCGAGGCCTCGCTGGGCCAAGTTAAGCTTTAGATTTGGCAGGGGGGAGTGAATTTGTAAGAAATGCGTCATGCTGCAATAGTGTGTGTAACCTGATGAGAGGATATGAGTTCAGTCTCAGCCTGGATTAGCCTTCTACAACTCTATGCATCCAAAAGGAACTTAGATAACATAAACGTGTGAAAAGAGACTGATTGGTGGTTTAATGTCTTCCCAAAAAGAGAATTAGTTCACATCTCTTCTCATCTTTTTATTCCAGGAACTACCTTTTCAGATTGGACCTCAGCAACATGTCTCTCATCCAGGTAGGCAGGATTCACCCTCTGTGCTTTTAAGAGTTTTATGTTTTTGTCTGCTTTGTATCTAACAAGACAAACGGGGAGGTTTTGTTGGAACTCAACTGGTCGTTTACTTGATTTTTGAAGATGTTTTGCTTTTCAAACTCTGCACTTTTCTGTTTTCAATTGTAAAACTCCTGAAATAGGAGAGAAAATGTATTCAAATCTAGTTTCCTTTGTTTGAATGTCCTGGAAAGCTGCTGCTGTGTGCCCGCAGTCACACCAGAAATAGGTGTCCTTCAGGGCCTTTGTTTTGTGGCATTTGGTTTAAATATTAGTGCTGCTCTCAGTGCCCCTCTCTTCATTGTGATGTGCTCTGTATTTTGCCTGTAAATGCCACTTTTTGTCCTGATGTGTGATAATAGATTCGAGAAGCTGCATTATTTAACGTGCAAATGATTTGTTTTCGTATCAAAGCAACTCTTCAAGCCTGAGCAGAAACATCTTGGCAATAAGTCGACCCAGTTCATTACTGCAATAAAACCGTTTACAAGTCATTTTTTAACATTTCAGTTTTACCAGCAGCTGTAAAGTTTGCTAATGGGGAAAGCATCTTTTGTTTTATGATTCTGAGGCGAGGATTGGGCTGTAAGGGCCGGATCAGGATATGGACTCAGGCTTTGAGGTCTGAATGTAATCAGTTGGTGGCTCAATAGAGACTGATAAACATTTATTCATTAAAACGTGTTGATGGTGGAGGATAAATGTGCTGTTTATCACTGATATCTGACAAACGGAGTTTTAAAGGCTAAACTTCATCCCTCTTAAACATGTTCTATGGAACTGTAAATAATTTGTTGTTAATGAAACAAACCTCCAGAGCAACAAAGCAGCAGGATGTCTGTCTGTCACATCAAATTCCCAGAATTAGAGAGCATCTCTTAGATTCAGGATAAATCAGGATTATCACATAAACTGTTTGACAGCCAAATGATGGACATAACAGTTACATTTAAACATATCTGAGATCATAAATCTTTAGGCACACATTTACCAGAAGAAAACCTGAAAATTCATTTGGATTTAAAATCCTAAATCTGTAAAGTTTACATGTGAGTTTAAATAGAATATCCAGATGCTGTAGTGTCATTTTTGCTATAATTCTTTATGTGGAAACGTGATTTAATAAAGCAGCAGGGTTGGAGGTGTGATGTCTGTTCTGCTAGTGTTGAAGTTGTGCAGGAAGGATCTGTGGTTTTATTAAGGAGCGTGCGCTCTGGGCCACATGGTTGCTGTGAGGTTGCATCACCGATCACAAAATGACTTCCCAGAATCTGCATACCACTGGTTAATCGGAATTAAAGCATCACTGTCAGTCAGTAGAGGAGCAGTTTCCATCCTTCACACTGTATGACTCCACTTGTTCACAGATTCAAGCTATTTTAATGATAGTCTGACTTTCATGTGTTTTATTTTATTGCTTTAGGTTAATGTTAGTAAAGGTGACGTCTGACTTTTCATATATTTTACTGCATTTATTATTTTGTTTGTATTGTTTTGAGAAAAACTCTCAGCTACCAACAAACACACCATGTTTTTAGCTCAAACTCTTAAAATAAACATGACGTTTTTGTATTTAAAATTTTTAATTAGTTGTGGCAGCCATCTTGAATTGGATTGACTCCAGACGTTAATCAGTTTTAGATGTTCATCCAATAATTACATTCTGAATGTTTAATTAAAATCTGTCCAGTGGAATGTGAGATCAGACAAACATTCACACAGATATGAGCAGAAAGTATTTTCACCCTCTGTTGGCTTTGGCATGTTTTAGATCCTACAGATTATTTGTGTCTTTGCTTGTGTGTGTTCTAGTAATGTGTGATTTTTTTCTTCTGTCTGTAAAAACACTGACTGTGCCTGAAACCTCTGAATATCTGGACATAATCATTAAACATCACTAATGAGGAAATAAATCTAAACAGTAGGACTGGCACCAGAAGAAGAGTCTGACATTTCACACATTTCATTGCATGGTCAAATGCACTGGAATTTATTGTTGCAAAGACATTAAAAATGGATGCATCTAGATTTAATCCCAAAATGCAGTCAGTGTTGTTTTTATCAGCCACTTTGGTTTTAGTCTTAGTCTTATTAAAATGCTGATAGTTTTAGTCCCATTTTAGTCATGTCTAATATATGTGATAGTTTTAGTCCAGTTTACTTGGTGTCAGTTTTCATTTTAAAAAATCCTTTAACAAAGTAATTCAGGTCAATAAGTTGGAAACTAGAATCACTCACATCAACCAATTCAGAAGTACCATAGGCCGTTTTGGCATTAAACAGGAAAAGTAACAAAAACATCCAAAACAGATGAAACTCCAATAACCAAAGCATTCAATCAATAAGTGTTGGTCTAATGTTCAGCTATAATAATTACAAAGACATGTTGCTGTTTAATGAAGAAATTATTAATCAGGACTTAAAGCTTATTAGCTTAGCACTAGCTTGTCAGCGGTTTGAATGTAGCGCTGCATTTTTAGTAAAACAAGAGAAACTGACTGACCCTGAAGTTGATTAAATAAGAACACAATATGGAATCAATCAGCAGGGTTGTCACAATGGATTCTTTGAATAAATATACTGTACAGTTGATGAGGTGAACATGCCACCAGAGACGACAACAGAGTGATCACCTGGAACTAATAATAGAAGGGTTCAACCCCACCACAATAAAAGGATGGTCAGAAATGGACATTTAGCTCACATGATTGACAGCTAAACATACTGTTCCACAACGCCACACACTGTTTTATCTCATCGCGTCAACCAAAACTCACAGACGTCTCGTCTTAAATAGTAAATGTCCTGTATTTATTGAGCGCTTTCTACAGTTCTACACTCCCCAAAGCGCTGCACAACACATCAGTCATTCTCCCATGCCCATGCACACACACATTCACACACTGGTGGTGATAAACTACGTTGTTGTCTATGTTCAGCTGCTCTGGGGTGCACTGACGGGGGGGCATGCTCCGGCACCCGCCAAGTCCCTCTGACCACCACCAGTAGACACGGTGGGTGAAATGTCTTGCCCAAGAAAACAACGACCATGTGACCCAGCTGGAGCTGAGATTGAGCCGGCGACCCTCTGGTTGCTCTACCAACTGAGCTACACGCCGCCCCATTTTAGTAATCAAAGAGCCCCCTTTAGCTCATCAGCATCTCGTTAATGTCTTGAAAAAATAATGCTATAATTTTGTTATAGTCCCAGTCAATGAAAACAACACTGGATCCAAACTGACACATTGGATTCTTCAAAAAGCTGCATTCCTCCTTGCTTGTGACTAACTAAATAAATGCTGAAGATTGAAAGCTTTATGTTTCATTCATATCACTAATATGCATCAACCTCCAGAGACTCAGCATCTTCGTAAGTGGATGTTTTCATTTATTCATTTTTATGTCTAATATTTAGATTTTTTTAAAGTATTAATTGTTTAAAGGAGTGTTTGTGTTTCATGTTCTTACTAATCTGTAAAGCTAAGTGAAAATAAAACCAACCCAAAGCTCTGGCCTCAGGAGGTTTAGGTAACATCCCCTCAGTAAACACCTGCTCAGTGCTGAAAGAAAAAACAATGCTATACATTTATTTTGCTTTACTTTAAAGAAGAAACAGCTTTTTCACATGAATTTAGGCCATTAAGGGATAAAAGCAGCTGGCAGTGTACTATATTATCTTCTATTTATTCACATTTAAAGATACATGTTTTTAATATTATTAAACAAAACAACATCTTTAGCATGTAAGTAACCCTTTCATGGATGACTCGTATTATTTTACACCACATATCAATACAAGACGAGCGCCATCACCCGACTCGACTCATCTGACAAAGTCTCCTTTCACAGCAGCAACAACTGAATGACATGGTGTGTACAGCTGCCACCCATGTGTCACAGCCAGCATCAATGCATCCTTTGTCTGCATGTCCTACTTGTCTGCTGTCTGTAGAAGAGATGTTGACTTAAGAGGGTTTTCATTTGTTTTCACCCTTGTTGCGTCGTTCTCCTCAGCTCAGTGAAGCTGTTCCTTTTTTTTTGTTCTGAAAAACCCACCTGACATCTTTTTCTACTTATGATTTAAACGTGCACACACCTCTACTGTGAGTTCACGCACCAACAATTACAATCACACTAGAGGGTTAAATGAGGTTGATCTGTCTTCACCCTGGTCAGGGCTGACGTATCACTCCTGATGCAATGAAATCCATCAGAACGTTAAACAATCCGCCCAGCGGAGCAGAGAGGAGGGTCGCTACCTCCGTGCTCATTTACCAGGACACAAAGCTGTCCAGAAAGACAGAGGAGGGCAGCATCCCAAAATAATCCCTTTCTTTAGTGGTCTAATCAAAAAGGGATTAAAAAACGAATTCGTTTAAAAGTCGGCCATCCTTCAGGATCAAAAGCAATTATTTTTGTTTCTAGAACCATATGGTCTTTATACTGTTAGACTGTCGTATGTTTTTAATCCAAATGTGAACTTAGTTCTTCAACATAGAGTTGTTAGTAGTCAGTTTTTTAATGCATGAATATGAAGAAATGCATCAGCATCAGTTCTATTGTTCACTCTCTCTGAGTCCTGACTTTGAGTTTCAACACTTTTTACATCAGTGTGTTCAGTTTGTCTCAAACCTTCCAGCTTTGTAAGGTTTTTGTCAGATGGAGGTTTTTTTCCTGCAGCTCCATCCTGATTGTTTCATGGATTTTTAGATGTGACTTCTGACATCTTAAACAATCAGTGAGTCATATGTTTTTGTTTAAATTAAAGAAAGTTTAATATTACAATAAAATAGATACATAAATGAAGTAAAGTTTTACTTTTACTTTAGTCTATTTTCCTACTTTCTCATAAGTTTAATGAATTCAATACTGTAGCTTTTGCATTAAGACAGAGAAAAAACAATAGAAAGAAATGGAAATCCTTCTTCCCCTCCTGCAGAGGAAGTTGTGTTGCACCATAACATTTCTATTTAAAATGCCACACTACCATCCACCTATCCATCACACAGTAACAGACTGAAGCTTTTCAAAGGGAATGGCTGTCCTCCTGCCCTGGCAGCGCTGCAGTGGCTTTACTTCCTGAAAACGTTGAAACTGCTGTTGATGCTTTATTAACCCTTTTAATGCTCAAGCATTCACCTGCTTTAAATCAGCGCTATCCACTGTCATGTTTTCTGTGCATGTTTCAGACACAGCTACAGAGCTAAAACTAGAATCCAGATTTCTGCATCATTCCACTTTTTATTCATAATAAAGGAATTATGCTGAAAAGCCCAAATGTTTTTTTATTTTATTTTTTATTTTAAGTTTATGCATCAGCTCTTTTCCTGCAAGTTTGATTCTATCTAATTATCATAAATTACTAAACCACAAAGTTACCAAGGTGACAGTTTACAACAACCCATTAAATGGATGCCATTACTTGTTATCACCCCATTAAAGAGGCAATAATGGGACTTTATCTGCCTGAGATGATCAGTTTGGTCCCTGAGCTCATAGGTGACATCATGAGTTTGTGTGAATAAGGGCATGTCAGTCATCCGATGTTGAGTAAAAGCTTCAATCTTAGTTCAAAATAAGATATTTAAAAGAAGTTTTGTTCCAACCAACAGAATGCTGCCCCCGCGACCCGGACCCGGATAAGCGGAAGAAGACGAGACAAGACGAGACGAGAAACTAAACATAGAAAACATAAAAATAAGTGAGAAAGTGTCCTTTGAAGCACCAATGCTTTTCTGAAAGCTGGAAACTGTAACCTGCAGGTTGTGTCCATGGAAGTATAGTTATAAGTGATAATATGCATTTAACAGGGTCACAGTGTCAGAATCAGATCCCATAACTGATCTCACTGGCTTAATAGAAAATGTCAGCCCTCAAAATCACCTCCCTCTGTCAAAAACCTTGAAACATCTGCTCCAAAGTGAGGGCTTGATTTGTCCGTTCTGGGCCATGATTCATAGCAGAACAACAGAGGACTCCTTCACCTTCAGATAATAAAACCAGAATCATTTTTATGCAGTTATGCAGCAGATATTAGGATAAAATGCACGGCTGCATAAAACTAGTAAATATTCCCATCATCATCAACCTCCACCAACAGATGATAAGCAGGCAGTGTGTGTGTGTGTGTGTGTGTGTGTGTGCACGTGCATGCGTGTGTGCATGTGTGTGTGTGTGTGTGTAGGAGTTTTGATCAAGCTCTTAGGAAGGATTCAGTACATCTATATCTGAGTACCTTCAGGATTCATCCTGATTCAAGATGGCCACTGCAGTCAGCTGACCTTAGAAAACACAACAAAGGTTTAACTCAGTTAGTTGTAGTTAACACCACAAGTTCTTTGTTTAACCTATACTGAGCCCTGTTAGCAAAGTATCTGGTGAACCACTGGATGGATTATAATGAGACTTTCAAAAGTTTTTATTGGATGAAAGTCTAAAACTAATTAAGACTTCAACTTGATTAAAGATATCTGCAGCTAGCAAACATAGAAATGTCAATTCAAAGATTTAAAGCTGTATTTAGTCTGAAAGTCATTCTCAGTGGATGATCCACACACTAACAGATGGTGCTTGACCAACACATGCTGAAAGTCTTGGATTTTAATAGAAACCTGCTATGATGATAAGTTTTCAACATCCTAAATGTATTTATCATGCAGCTCTGCTTTAGATGTTAAATTGATTAATTACTTTTATTTTAACTGTAAAGATGAATTTATGAGCCTAAATAAAAGTTCAGTGAAGCAGCTGAGTGGTGGAAATGGAGTCGGCCCTGTGGGACACGAAGCACGGCTGCTTTTTCCTTGAAATAAAGGTCGTCCATTGAGTGCAGGTGAAAGTCACGGTGAAGCTGCTGAGAAATAACTTGCTGATTGATTGAAAAGCAAACCGTATAGAGGGTGGCCTGTCCACAGTCTCATCACAATGCTGCCCCCCCCCCCCCCCCCCCCCCCCCCCCCCCCCC
>SSNR01000187.1:1112205-1206717 GCA_006937965.1 Callopanchax toddi
CCCCCCCCCCCCCCCCCCCCATTCATCTGGGCAGACTGGCTGGTCTGGACTTTCCAAATAGGCCACTATAATGGCCTGTAACCTCACACTGCTGTGTCATCTTTCCATCTAGTGTGATCAGTGTGAGAGTCTGTTTGCATGTTATCTAATCTGAGTCTAATTAGGATGCCGACCCAGACAGCTTTCCCTCACACCTAAAGCCCAGACGACCACTTTAAAAACAAGAGATGAGGATAGTTATCGGACTTTATTTATGTTGCGAGGGGAACAAGAATGTGTTTCACAAGCTTTTTGTTGCAAAGGGTTTTGAAGGTAGTTGATTCTACAGAGGGGGAGGTCTGCTGAGGTGCTGATGCCAGGGCTTTTAAAGGCTCTCACCTGGGAGAACACCTGCCACTGCCATTAGTGGGCAGGCAGGCGTAGAGGAATGAATGCGTAGGCAATCAGCGGAGGAAAAAGAGCAAGAGCGAGGGAGGCGAGACAAGAAGCACCAAGGATAAAGAGGTGGGCAGGAGCCAGAAAATGAAAGACAGCGAAGATAACAGGTGAGAAAGGAATGACAAACAGAAGCACAGACCGGGAGAACAACTATGAAAATCACACAGGCTTCAGAGCTGAGCTGAGGATAGATGAGGAGGAGGAGTGAATATGAGAGGATGTGAAGCAAGTTTTATCTGCTCCAGTGTTTGTCTCCTCTGGTGAGTCTCTGGAGTCAAACAAAAAGCTCTGCTCAGCACACAACGCATCTTAGAGGAATTGGTCTTTTCATCAAGTATGATCAGCCTACTGGTAAATGATTCTGTTCTCACAAAGTTAATGGTTCAGATGCTAAAATGAAGACAAACAGGACAAAAGATGAGCAGCTAAAGCTGGAATCAATGCTCATTATTACCAAAGATCTACGATAGATTGGACTGTGGAGAGCGAGGTGAAAAAATCAATTCTCATTAAAAAAAAACTGCTTTTTATTCCAAGATTTAGTTTCTAAACTTTGAAAAGTCAATGTTTAACATTTTGTCAGTTTTGGTGTAATGAAACTTTTCAGTGGCACCTGCCTGGGATTCTGTCATCAGTCACACATCAGGATGGAGTCAACGTTAGTCACTAATAGTTTTGGCTTCCAAAATCTCAAGTTCAATTAATATGAACTAGCAAAATACCTGGGCAGCATTTAGACTCAAACAAAAATAAACCTGGAGGTTAAAAATATGTATTAGCAGATGCTTTTGTCCAAAGTGACTTACAATACTTAACCTATCAGGCAGGAAACCCATACATGCATGAGGAGAACATGCTAACTTCATGCAGAAAGGCTTCAGTGTGGCCAACTGCAGCCAAAATAAGACCAAGAACCAGAAAACATTCATGACTTGGTCTCAGTAACAGTTAATCCCAGCTGATAGTGAAGGCTTCGGGTAATGAAGGTTGTTTTACTGCTGCATCATTATTTGTTTTATTGGGAGAGCTCCCCTCCAGCGTTCCCAATGATGCCAAGGTAAAAGTTTAATGCTGCAAATCAACGGACAATTTTCTAAATAAATTGCGTTCAAGTGATTTGGACCTTTTTCTCACTTCTGAGCTATTTCACCTTGAACTGATGAGAACAGGAGATTACAGCTTCCTCGGGTAGCAGCTGGGATATTTGAGTTTCTTAAATAGCACAAATAAAACGATTGGAGACTTTTTAATGAGCCTCAAGGTTTGTGTTCTAAAAAAAAAACATCTCTTTGTTTACAAGTATTTCCAGTGCATACAGAACTAAATGGATACAAGAATACGACTAGAAGAAGAAGGCTCCAACCAGGATTCAGAACAAGGTTAGGTTTGTTTGAAAAGAGAGTTTTTTAAAGACACTTTCTAAAAAATGGAGATAACTAATAAAAAGGCAAATAAATATCTTTGATTCAATTCTTCCGTGAATGAAAATGTCTGAGTTTCAATTCAAACTGATCACAGCTCCATGCCAAACAGGTAAGATTACACTGTAGGTTTGTGAAAATAATAGGTTAGCAATTAATAATAAACTACACCCTGTTCATTTACCTAAAATATACAGAGTTTACAGGGAATAGATTCAAGATATTTTGAAGAAATAGTTTGACTGGGTTGACAAATTAACAGCTATTAGCTGCTAATAGGATCCTGATCATGTTATTCTTTATAAACCCACAGCAACAACATTCAAGTCACATGACACCAATAATCTGATACAGAAAACACCTCGGGCTGCACCAGTGGAACTGCTGCTGTTTGTTCTGCAAAAAACAGAAATTAGCTAAAAATTGTGTCATGATGATTTTTATCAAATGGAATTTACATGAAGCACCTCAGCATTTAGGATTTTAGCTGTTAGAACAGTAAAAACATTGTTATCCTTTAAGTAAATAAAGAAAACAAGTTTACATGCTATTCTGTGTAAAAAAAAAGCACTCATTTCCTGTGTTTACACAACACTAGTGTGTTCAGCACAACACACAACTTGAGCATTAGAATAGAGATGCATGAATATACAAGACTTTAACCACCGCTTTGAAATTCTAATAAGCAGGAAACACAGAGCGTCGATGCTACTGTACGTTCTGCGTTTCACACGAGCGAGCACACCTTCACCCACACAGCTCCCTCGCTGTGGGACTGCTCAGGTATCCCACTCAGACTCACAACATCAAACGCTGCCGTGGATTCTTAGAGTTCAGTATCTGTCTCCTCCGTCTTTACTTTGGGACGGAGCTCTCATATTGTTGCTGGAGGTGGGTCTGATTGCAGTCCGCCCACATGCACTGTCCAAGCGGCTCCATCTGATGGGGGGTGGGGGGGGGGTGGAGGTGATCTCTGCCGCAATCAGAGCAGCAGGAGGAAAGTGGTGGGAGGTGTGTGTGAGTGTTGGGGGATAAAAACAGAGGAGTGGAGTGAGTTTGATGGGTGGAGGATGGAAGCTTGAGCGTTTCTATCACCTGCTCCTCTTCTTCATTTTTCTTTGTGTCGAGATGCAGTTCTGCCATTTTGTGCTGTGACCATTTCTGTTTCTGTCGAGAAGAAATAATTGAAAGAACACAATGTCTGATGGGTAAATGTTTACTGTCCAAGAAAGGACTGAAGTTTTCCAATCTTTGTGTCTTTCAGCTTCTTTTGTCACTTTAAAGTAACTCCAAACAACACCAGGTGATCTGTATTTTAGGATAATTCTTTCCTCCCTGTGTTGAATTGTTGCAACCGGAGATTGAATATTGATTCACCCCTTAACGTTTTCCTTCAAGAGCACAGCGTTTTAGAATTACTCTTTATATTCTTTGTGTAAATTGTTTGCTTTTCCATCAGTCACTTTGTGTCAGGTGATCAGTTTGTGGGCATTTCCTGTATTTACTATCTCTCTCCTAAAGACATGCAATCACACAAAACGGAGTATGAGTCTGGAAACAAAAGGAGACAGCAGAATCATTTGCTGGTGGTTCATCTCCAGTAAGATTGTGCAAAAGTGATTTTATTCTTTTTATGTTTTGAATGTTTATTTGAGATAATTTTGTGGATTATAAAACACTATAATAAGTTTTGATGTGGTAAAGGTTATTTATACCTATAATTAGGTTCATATTTATAATTTTATGGTGATTCAGAAACATCAGCAATGATTTTGATATGAAATAACATGAATAATTTAAGTGTAAAACTCCACAGAACATCAACTTTTCTCCTTTTCTGTTCCTTTAAATTTGAAATTGAAACCCACTTTTGTGTAAATTCATCCTATAGCTTCATCTCTGACAACAACACAGCTTACATTATTTATTCCAAACAGTATAATTAAAATGGAGCTAATTGGTATTTTTCAAAATGTTCTAAACATGTCCCCAGGACTGCTCAACAACTGGATTGTGGAAAACAGTAATTCAGTTTTCATTATGAAACAGTGACTTCCTGTGAGTTTTGAAGAGTGTCTGCCGACTCCTTTCAGACATACCAGTACAATGGATGGAGTCCAAACTTGGGAAAGCTTCAAAAGAAATAATAAAGTTATTAAAGCCGTCAATAAATCAACACGGGATACTGGAGGAACAGATTGTACAGAGCACCAGGATGCATCTGAGAGCCAGGAGATCACGCTTGATAGTGGTGGAGTTCTAGCATGAGGCCAGTCTTCCCTCAAATTCTCTTTGAAGACCAAGCTGGGGGACCCACATCATACTGCTGCCATGCTCCACACAGATACACTGCTACCATGATAAAAAAAAAAACACCACAACTTTACTATGGAAGTTCTTACATGATCAGAACAAAAGATTCTGCAGGAGGACCTGCATTTTTGCTGAAAAATCTTCCGAGCCCTTGAATTAAGATAAACACATTGATATACACTGACTTTGCACTAAGCACACAGCTGAATGCAATGGATAATTTGGTCCACTCACGCCAAGACATGTTTATTAATGAGAGCAACAGAAGTAAACATGATTTGTTTGTCCTTCCTTTGGCACTACTTGTGAGTGTAGATAGGAGAGAGGTCTCTGTCAGTTCATCAGATAATCCCTCCGTAGATGAGACAGCAGCAACAGGGAGGTGGAATGTAAACACCATATTACTGTCTGGATCTCCACATATCTGTCTACAACCACCCACCCTCCATCCCTACTTCTCGTCCCGTCTTTTCCACACGTTCATTTCTCCAAGTCTCATGTACTGACAGAAATCACAAGGTTTCTCTTTCCCTGCAGGAAAACATTGTATTTGCTCCTGATGTGCTGCTGAGTCTCTGTTAAATCTTCTTCTCTGTGCTTGTTGCTTTCCATTAGCAATCAGTTTGTACATCAAAGCGCGTGCAGACCCAACATTTCTTTGTGCACTCACTATATTCTATGTATAATAAAGGACACACACCGATTCAGAGCTGCTCATTCATCCAAACCGTCGTCTCACGGCTTTGAGAAGCAGGGAACTGTGGGAGAGGACTGGAAAGCAGAGCAGAGCAGTGAAAACAGTTCAGCTTGACTTCTGAGTTTTGTCTTTGATCCTGCATGCGTTCTGCTGTTGAACGGCATTGTTCCATGTGATGGAGCACAAATTTCCCTCTGATTGCTTTGCCCTTTCTGTGAATGCGTGTGTGTGTGTGTGTGTGTGTGTGTGTGTGTGTGTGTGTGTGTGTGTGTGTGTGTGTGTGTGTGTGTGTGTGAGAGAGGTAGGGGTGTAAAAGGGCACCTACTTTTTTTGCTGGTGAATGTCAGAAGTTCTTAATCAGGAGTGGCCCCCTCCCTGAGACTTTGTGTCCTGGGGCTTGTCCTTGATGGGACGTGGTGGTTGTTTGACTTAAGCTGTGGTCGTTGGGTCCTACAGCCTGCTGATAATGAGCAACCTTCACGTAGCTCTGCTGCTTTGTCACATGATGTCTGTCGCTTTAATAAATACTGACAGCTGCATTTCAGCCAAACTGAGCGAATGTGATATTGTCATCAGTGACTTTGACCTTCAGACAAACAGTGGGGGCAGTAAGGTGGTGGTGTGGTGGTTAGTGTTGTGTCCTTCAAGAAAAAGAGTTTATTGTTCAAATCTCCTCTGTCACTCAGCACCAGCTCAGGGCTGCATGCTGCGTCCTGTCTTGTACTTTTGTACGACCGTTCAGGACACACTTATCCAACATCATCATTAAATTTGGGAACACAACAACCACTGTGCTCATCCCAAAGAAGGGCAAGTCTGCCTAATAGGAGGAGGCGCAGAGACTAGCAATGGTGTTTAGTGCAGGAAGAACCATAAATGAGATCGGAGGCTAAGAACAAGGAGGCAGCAGTAGTGAGCAGACATTGGACTCCTACCAAATAATAGTCAAAACAGCAAAGAGTCATAAAATCTGTAAAAACTATTACCGTGTTACAGTAACAGCGATCAGATGGTGGAACCAAGAGTTATGTTGTAACATGTTAGCTATATGAAGGTATATGCAGCTGTTTCTACTGTTTGTTTTCAGTGAGCATCAACTCTCTGTGGCTGATCTAAAGTGTCAGCAGGTCAACTGCTACTGCTTGCTCCCATTTATAGGATGCATCCTGTGCAAACTCCCTCTGCAACAGAGATGACTGGGAGCGTCCCAGTGCACCAAAAGGAAAATAAACCCATCTGTTATTTTAGGTGTTTTTGTTAGACTTTGAAACTCTTCTGGGACAGGAGGAGCTGACATTTCACTAATGCTGAAGACACTGATCTTTTCTCATGTGGGCAGTATTACTTTGAAGTGGGGCTCATTCTTCACAAACAGGTCTATGAATTCTCATCTCCATTATGCACAGCGCTCAAGGACGGAGCGACTCCATGTAGAAAGCAGGGAATCAAAATGAAAGAAAGGCCACAGAGCAGACATTAAGCTGACCCTCTGAGATATTCACGTCCTTGTTTAGCTTGCGGTATCAAGCTCCTCTCTGGCCCCATGTTTGATGAGTCGTGGCTGATTTCATTCACAGTCTTCATTAGTTTCTGTGCCGCAACTGGGCTAGAGATTTAATTATTGATGCAGCTTTTGTCAGAACAGAGGGATAATCTGCAAGCTACAGAGCTGTGTGCAAAAGAGAGCTACTTGTCATCCTGTAATGTGCTGCAGTTCAGCCAGGAAGCTACAAAAGAATAAGGATTTTTAGTGGCGTGTGTGTACAGCCCCTGCACTTAGACATACATCTCACTGTTGTTTTGTGTGGATTTTAGTAGGAAGAAGAACTTGTGTTGCTTCCCGCAAGAAAAACATTTAGTCCAGTTGCAAACATTATGCAGATCAGAAAATGACTTTATTTTGTTTTTATACAAAATTGAACAATAATGCCACTCTCTGTGCGCTTTAACACCATGCTAGCACAAACAGCATTACCTGCATGTTTGTCTGGACTCAGTGCAGAGAGGGAAGCAGGGATAAGCCGCTGTGCTGGTTGGCTGGTCATGGAGTGACTGTATGTCTTCACCTGCCAGCCTCTGATGTGGAGTTGCAGTGAGTAGGAGGACGCGACATGGTGAGTGGGCAACTCTATTTCAGGCTGTTAGCACAGGCTGAACCAGCACTTCAGCATCATGAGAGCAAAAGCAACTTCCTGTTTCCATCGATAATCATCACTTGAAGCGTTTTTCTCTGAAAAATCCTTTATTGTGATTACGCAACAAGTGCTTCACATATTTTTGGTATTTAAACCCCTGCTGAACACATCCTAAGCTTTTTTAAAAATAAGTTTTTAAGTAGGTATTCAGCAGAGGAATTAGTCTCCGTAGGTATCTTGGTGAGAGGTGGACCGATGGATCGGAGCATCATCTGCAGTGATGAGGGTGTTGCTCTAGTCTGTCATGCTGAAGAAAGAGCTGAGCTGTCAGGCAAAGCTCTTGATTTACTGGTCCATCTACATTCCTGTCCTCACCTCTGGGCCCCCCTCCTGCACCTGTTACCTCTACTACTCAACCCTGGATAAGGAGAAGAAAATAGATGAATTCCAGTTGATTTATTTGCCTCATGAGCTGTTAATCTCCTCCTGCTGTCTAATTTATGGTCTCTTACTGAATGCGTGCTTTATTTCTATGAACATGTTCTCAAAGCTTCTAGATTTCATTGTTTTTTCTCATCAAAGCTGCTCCTATCTGTAGCAGTGAGCTGATAAAAGTATATCCCTGCACTCGTTCGGCCTTCCGAAGCATTTTATTTGAAACGGAGCGAGACAAGCACATGAGCTCATGGTTGATAAGTGTGTGTGATTGTGTGTAGATGGTCGTGTATGTGAGAGAGAGACACAAAGGAGAGGATGTGGGCGTGTCTGTGGGTCAGACAAAGGGTTGTTGAAGTCATCTTTCCTCCTGGTTTTGTTCTTTTAGACATCCTACACCTGGATTTTAAATGAATTTATACCTCTGGCTTGTTTTTGTTTAAATATTAATTCAGTCATTTTCAAACATTTTTCTTTTATAATTTTTAAGGGTTCGTATCATGAGTATTAATGCAGATATTGCAGCGTTTTGTGTAATTTTCGGACTAAATCCTGACCTGAACAGAACTCCTGCTCACTCCACTGCGTTGGTGGATGAGTGCTCTCCTCTGACCCACCTGGGCACTAATTGTAGCCACAGTTGGTCCTAATGTCAAGTGGTGAGTGTCTGCATTTATGTTTGGTGTGGGCTGTTTCCTGAGATGGCAAATTACAGAGAGGAGGAGAGATTGCATAAAACTGAAAGGTTGGAAATAACGAATCAATCAGCGTCGAATAAAATCTGAACATAAATCATTTCTGACTTGGATGTAAAAACTGATTTAGAGTAAATGTGTCAGGATGAAGTCCGTATGAGGATCTATGAAAAGAATTTCACTGTCAACACAAAAGAGAAACAAACTTTGGTAGCACTACATGAATTCCCTATAAACTGAATTTTATTATCACTGTAATCGTTAATTCCTTCTTATGAAGCAACTATTACTACTTATCTCATCCTATTTTACAGGTAATTAAGAGTTTCCTCAATAACATAAAACTTCTGATTGATAATGAGCATAAAGGTTTTTTGTTAAAACGTTGGTTATTAAAATATGTTGTTATAATAAAACCTAGTTCTTCACTATAAAAACGCTCAGTCTGATGTCACAAAACACTTACTGTAAACTAAATGTTAAAGGTTTTGTTACATAAGAACAAACTCAGCCTCAGTAGTGGTTTGTAAAGTTTAAACCTGCTCTAGAAGATGGAACTAAAATAAATTATTATGGTTTAAACGCTTAAAGAATCAACTAACTCAGATGTTCTGGGTTAGAATCCATGTTTATTCTGACATTAATAACTAGATGCTTAACAGTAAAAGGCGGGTGATAATGTTTTTGCCTGGGTGTGTATTAGTTAGCTAAACTTCTTGTGAACAACTGGAGGAAGTTTAGTGAAACTATCATAACATTAGATGTACAACAATCTACAACCATAATGGCCACTGACACGAAGAACGCTATAAAGTCGGTTTGACTGAGCTGAAATTGTGATCACAACATTGTTTTTAAGCAAATGTTTTTAACTCCATTTATTTCTCAACACAAAATAATCTTAGTGTAAAACTCTGGCTTTAATGATGACAGGTGACATGCAGACCATTCATTTACATGATGCATGATTATTATAAAAGTCAGATCATCTTGTCATCCTCAAAAAGCAACACTGATCTCAGCATATTAAACTTAACAATCAACAACCCAATTTAATTATTATTAAACATTAATTATGGTGTTAAGTGAATAGAATAAATTTAAATAAACATTTTTTAATGACCTATTATGAGTTTTTTTCTACAAAAACATAATTTAATACGTAAATAACTAATTAATAGTTCATGTATGGTCCTTTATACAGTGTAAAATGGGGGGACCTTTTCTTGCTAGGGGCCATTTTTTTCATAAAGTCCTCTGAGGGCCGTGTTCAGAATGTAAACCAGTGGAGTCCAATCTTTTTAGGCACAGGGCAAAAGTCACCAAGTTCTCAGTCACATGAATTTTAATTGAAACATGAAGAAAAAAATTCTATTGTGATTTTTTTTTTTTTTTACTTTTAGGTGGTCAACAATATAATAAACATGTCAAATTTAACTGAAAAGAACAAAGTGTTAATTTTTGTAGGAAAGGATCAGAAAATCTTTGATAAGAGACATAAAAGGGTCTGATATGTTTCCTTAAAGCACATACAGTATGTGGAGCATTTCAGCAAGAGAGCATTTTTTACGGCCCTTCCCAAAACATCCATTCTCCCACCCGACCACTTTCTATTGCCCCACCTCGACACGCGCGTGTGCGTTCATGATCACGGCTCGTCACTCCGGTCTCTTAAGTCGGGCACTAACTGTGCATTGTGGCTCTCAGCTCCTGCTCAAACTGTACGACTGCATCACAGGGTTCAATCATTCACAGCTCACAAATCATGTTCTCACTATGTACGAGGCTCTGATGAGACCTGACTGTCACACTGTGCTTATGAAACATGTTGCTCTTGAACAGGGAGCAGAATAGAAGTAGCAGAACCTGGAAGTGAGGAGACACTCCTAGAATGAAATTCTTGACCAAAATAAACGCGTATCCTTGGCAATCCTTGCCATTCTGTGTGGAGAAATGTTTTTTTTTTAATCCCTTAGTAGCCGGGGAATGGATAACTTTTTAGTAGAAATTAGCTCAGACTTCTGCATGACGGCTGAGACTGTAAACAGGAAGACACTGAGTGAGTGAGTGAGTTTGTTTTTTACTTGGATGAAAAAATGCTCACTTGTTAATTTTTCCTTTCTGGATCCTTTTTCTCAGCAGTCGCTGTGATGGACACCCATCAGTCCCGCTGACTCTTGACCTCATGTTGCATTCACTGACTGATCCTGGCTCAGATATAAGAATGTTGAATTGATCACAGAAACACTATTAGTTGTTGATATTTTTTCCTTTGAGTTTAATTACTTTATTTTTTTACATTGTTTTACGTTACAGCCTGTTTAAGCCATTTTAGTCTATTTTTTCAGTCTAATCCCTTTTTCACTTTTACACAAATCTATCTTGACTTTAACAAGTGTCAGACGGCTCCTATTCAAACAGCCATTAGTCCCCTGACACACTTGTTTACCGTTCTCATGAATTATAAATAGTTGTCACATATGATGTTAGCGGTGTGTCAGTGAGAGGCGGCCTTATCAACGCCGCGCCACATTCCAGGAACATTTGCTGCAGCAGCCGCGGCCGCTTGCAGACTTTTTGCTTCATTAGTGTTTCCTGCGCTCCATCATTCCTCCCTCTTTCTCTCCATCTCTCGTAAAAATAGAATTCATTTCCGAGCCCAGACATCGTCCTTATGCAGTAAAAGTGATGAATCCTCTATCATGCTACTAATTGTATTTTCTGCGATTTTATTTGCCTGTAAAAAAATCTCTCCTCCACCTTCCCTCGTCCAGGAAAAGATGCTGGGGGCGAGATTCTCCTATTGTGTCTGAAGAAGGGTGAGATTTGGAGAAATGGGGTGTCGAGCTCAGGTTTGGAGAAGGGAATTGATGGTAGGGGTTGTACATTTGCTTTGGACTTACAGACAGATGGAAATGAACACTGGAGGCTGATAATAAAGCCTCTGTAGCTCTGGGTTGTGTTAGAGAATGAAAAACGGCAGTAACTTAGTTGGGAAGATGAGTCTTGAATTACAAAAACAATCTTCTTGTTCACATTATTCCTGAGTGTGAAACTCACAGCCTACATTTCTGAGCACAGCTTGTCATCTCTGTGTAGTTTTTGAACACAAGATAAATGAAAAAGTGAAGCATCTCTTCCTCTACTTACTGCGAGAAAAACAAGGCAGGAATAATTGAAAGTTCATGTCACTTCTCATAGGAGCAAAATATTCCTCAGACCTCTAAATGTGGAGAAGAGCTGTGATTACATGAGATTCCTCCACTCATCCATTGATGTTTGCACCCTTATTTAAAATATAAACCCATGAAATAATAACCACATGTAGCTGGGACTGAAATGAAGCTTTATTCTAAAATTAAACTTTTGCTTTATAGACATTTAGTTCATTTGCTGAGAGGGATTAGAACGTTTATATAGGTTGTTTTGGATTTCATGTCTTTCTGTCAACAAATTAAATAATCAGATTTGATTAAATGAAGTCACTTCAAATCAAAATGACTTGTTGTAAAATGTCAGGTAAATTTTCATGTTTTATGTATTTGACTAAATGTCAGTGGGATGTTTGGAGCCTTTTTAGAGTGTTTTTTGTAAACGTTATAAACATTTTCTATCTTAACTGTTAAACCGTCTGTTTAAAGAGTTTCCATCCTTCAGGACTGATGGGCTAACAGCTAGCTCAAGGCCGTCCAAGACCAAAGTGTGTGGCATTCATCTTAAAGCAGCTCCAGCTTCCTAAACGTCACAGTGAATATGTGTTATTTGATCAACTTTTACAGTGTTGTCAATTTGCATATTTATTCATGTTCATTTGTGAGGCTAAATATTACCTGCAGCAGCAAAATGCACTTCCTGTTCGTCCACGTCCAGCAGGAACTTCTTTATTTCAGTCAGAATATTTACAAAAGTCCTAGAATAAGTTTAAAAACTGGGGTGTTTGTGGTTCAGTTCTTCAGGTGTTTAGGTCTAAAAGCAGTTTCTGGAATTTTTTTTTTTTTTTTGTCAAAGGATAAAAGAAATATTTTCTCTCCATCCCATCACTTTGTTGTTTTTTCCTTTTAAACAGCTGATAAGGGTGAGACCATGACTGCACGATGATGATTTTCTGCCTCACAAGTAAATGGTTTTCAGATAAATGAGTTTTTGTAAAACTTCAGCATTCAGCTTGAATTCATCCAGTCGGGTGGTTCACAGTTTGCAGCATTTGGAAGGATGTTGAGGTGGAACTGGTATTCTCCCAGGCTGTGTGTGAGTGTGGCTTTGTTCCAACGTGATGTGAAGAAGAAGAAGAAACGAACACAGAGAGGGGAGGGGCGAGGAGGGAGAGGAGGGTGGCATTTTTTGGTGAAGGTCAGCGGGTTAAGCCGATGGGGATTCTTGTGGATGGGGCCCTGCAGAAAAGATGGTAACGCTCCAAGCTATGATTCATCAGAAAGGCATGCACCTCCCTGTGAGTGTGTGTGTGTGTGTGTTTACCATGACATCATTCCATTAGTCTCCTGGCTGTGACAGGCTGACAGGCAGAGACTGTGGTGAGCAGTGTTTTCATTCTAACAGGCAGATTGATGGACTTTTGCGGAGGGGGCGGGGCCACTCTCTGATTGGCAGACACCTCGATGCCCAGGCTCAGGGGAGTGGGTCTGAGGTTGTTGACCGTCTGTTCTGTGTCGGTGTAACTGGGGAGCTGAGACCCCGCAGAGCACATTAGCTACATTTGATGTTTTTCATTCTCTCCACCACTTTCTGCTCAGGATATTGAACCAGAGTTTAATTTTTAATCACATTTTATTTTCTGTAACTGTCCTCTGCTGCCGCCTCTCAGCGGTTTGGACTGAAGGAGGTTAATTGAAAGGACCTGTTGTGGGAAACTGGGAGATGAGCTGTAACTATCAATAAGAACCAGAGCCCCCTCAGCTGGGTTCTACCGGCTGAGGAGACCAGGAGAATGTCACAAGGTTTGTCCCAACCTCATCTTTAATTTACACTTGCATATAGGTTTAATAAATAAACTGAATCTACTACCAGGTGACATGAGCTGATTTTAGTAACTAAACATCAGCTGATTATTAAATCCAGTTTCTCACTGAGCTGGGGCTGATGGTGGTTAGATGGAGACACAAATTACAAAAAATATCAACATGAATCAGCCTGAATTGGTTTGTAGAAAACTGGTATATGCAGCTGGGTCATGGAGGGCAAAGTGTGACATCACAGTTAGTCTCAAAGTGTTCAGTTATGTCGCCGTGTATCACATTTGACCCTCATTTTGTTTGCAATCTGATCACCAACCTCTCCCAAAGTTGTTGCACATTTCTCCCATTTTCTGGCTCACAGACCAGATGGGTTTGTGATGCTTGATGAATTTGATTTCTGTAGCACTTTCTAACAAACAGGGCTGCACCAAAATGCTTTACAGCAGCAATACAGATAGTGTACTGTAAGTAAACAAGAAGTACTAAAGACCATCAAATAATCAAAAACATAAAGAACAGAATCAGCTTAACAATTGAACTTGTGAACATTTTGAGAGAAAGTTTTTTTTCTTCCAGTTATTTGAACCTAATTCCAGAAACATCACGAGGCGCTGTGACTACTAAGAAATCTGAAAACTCAGGAATGTTTTAAGACATTTTGGAAACTTCTTCAGGAATTCTGTTTACAGTTTACAGCAGCCCAGTGAGATTCTGATGTGTGTTGGTTACCATTAATGGTGTAGTGGTTCTTATGTCAGATACATTACTCATGGTTTATCAAGGTCTGGTCAAAGTTTTATTGACCATTCTATTTTTGCACAAGTTAAAATATTTAACAAAAAAAGCTACAAGCGGCAAAACAAAACAAATAAAAAACAGAAAATCATCAACATGTTTTAGCCTGTAAACAACCAACGAGACAAATTAATTCATGGTAACCAGGTGGAGTTTGTGTGATGAAAGAAATGTCCAGTTAGTTTTACTCTTTAGTGCTATAAAAGAGTTTTGACTGGATAAATCACACATTAACTACAGTTAAACCTGATACATCTGATATTCACCCAATAATTCACCTATAGATAAAATGGTAGGTATTATATTTTTGCATGTTTTTTTCATACTTTCATTTAGGAGATTTTAACCTAAAAAGTTTCATTGACTTCTTTTCACAGCTAAATGAAACACTATTGTTATAATCTCCTGTAAAATAACTAAATCTATTAGTGTAATATTTAAATTCTCTATTTACACAATTAAGATAAATCAGCAAATTTTATATTTTAGTTGGATAGACAGAAAAATCTACCAAACGTTTGAATCCAGTGGTTTGTCTCAGTCAATAAACACATCTGTTCTGGGTATTTTAAACAGCGTTTAGCACCAATGACAGGACTTCTTGTTGATGCTGGGATTTTTACATTGACAGTCCCAGTGCAGCGGTGATGGTTGATGACTACATTCATGAGAGACTTGTTAAAATCTCTGAAAACAGTTGCAGGATTTCTCAACTTCTTACGTTTTTGTTATTAATTAAGACACTTTATCACTAAATGATAGTTTGCAAAGCTGTTGTAATTTGTTTGCATTGGCCTTCTATCCCTCACATGGCCCACTGGTGTTTAAAACATGTCACTAAAGTGATGTATGCACCATTATAGAGTGATTCTAACTGTAAATGTGAATATTTTTTTCAATTTTTTCTCCAACCAGTCACCCAGTTAAATTCTGGTCTAGGGACAAATTATAGATGAGAACTCACTGAGCTGATTTTAAAAATACTGTTGGGCAATGTGCTGAAATCATTCCCCACCCAACACAAACAGCAGTGCGTCTCATTTCTAATTGGAGGAATTGGGCTCATTGCAGAAAGTCTCCCATATTTACCAGCAGATCTTTAACTATCATCCAAAATGATCAAGACTGGCATTCAGAATGTGGAGGAACTGTTTCCTCTGCAGTATTTTGGCAGCCAAGCTGTTCTTACACTAATAAAAACAATTACAGTCACAGAATGTCAATGAATATACGCTTAGTTTCAAAGTGAGATCCCAGTAAATCCCCAGACAATGTGCAGATGTTTGTCGAGCTCATTAGGTTGTGGATGCTCGTTTCAGTTTGCTTTTTTCACTCATTAGCAACAATTTATGCAGATGCTAATCATCCTAAATCATGAACCTCCTCCCCCTTGCTGATAAAAACTCTCTGATCTGTGAAATGAGAGCCCTGTTTAAATACTCAGCACATTTCAACCCAACGCTTTGACCATAAAAGTGATCTTGACAGATCTATTAAGTTCACATTTAGAGTGATTATAATATTTTCTCTATTAAAATTTTAAATGAGCTGCATCCTCTTAAACAAAAATCTAAAACAAAAAAGTGATGTGAACAGAAAACTGTATTTTCCAGAATGTATGGCTGTACAGATGGAATTTAATTAAAATAAAACGAGGATGGAGGAAACAGGAAGAGGCGACAAGAGTGACTGACAAAGTGTTAAAGGCACACTGTGTAACTTTTTCATATTTTAAAATCTTTTCCTTGAGCCAGTATGTCTCTCTACGGGGTTTTAATGAAAAGTCACTCAGCCCCATCTGCTGCTTGTGTCCAGAATACAACATTTGCAACTTCAGAGTCTCCACTCCGATGTCCTGAAGATTAAAAGATTTATTGTCATAAAGAAACACATTTCTCTGCACAAGGAAATTCTTACTTTGCCGACCGTACTGGATATCAAAACAAAATATGTACATATAAGCATAAAATACATGAATAAAAGATAAAATAAGAAAAACTTGCAATAACGATTTCTAAAGATAGAATAGAGATATGAAATAAAAGCTTTACAAGAATGAAGACTCTGTAGATAATTATGCAGTAGTGAACTACATGAGCTCTTTGTACAACAATCAGCAGTAAAGATGATGATGAAGATTGTGCAAATAGTTTCAAATAAGCAGGTACAGTTACAGCATGTGCAGATGATAAGTGGTGACACAACACACAGCAGAGGTCTAAGTTATGGTACAGGGATGAGATAAAGTGTCCATAAGGGGAGCTCTCAGCTCAATAATTTAAGAGTCTGAAGTTGCAGTGTCCTGGGGGCTGGGGGGGGACAACTCACAGCTCCACTGTTTAAGAATCTGGTGGCAGAAGGAAAGAAAGACTTTTTAAATCTTGTGGTCTTGCATTTCACAATTCTATACCTCTGCCTGAGGGTAGGAGTAAGAACAGTCCATGCTGGGGGTGTGTGGGGTCTTTGATGATGGAGGCAGCTCTTCTGTGGATTCCCTGGTGGTAAATGCTCTGCAGAGAGAGTCCTGATAATCCTAGTCTTTACAGTCTCTGCAGGCATTTGCGATCCTTCACAGTAGAGCTGCCGTACCACACAGCGATGCAGGAGGTCAGAATGGACTCAATAACACAATTGTAGAAGTTGCTGAGGATCCTTGATGACATGCCAACTTTCTTCAGCCTCCTCAGGTAGTACAGCCGCTTCTGAGCCTTCTTCACCACCTGTGTGGTGTTAGAAGTCCAGGTGAGGTCATCGCTGATGTGGACCCCTAGGTTCTTAAAACCGCTCACTTGCTCCACCTCAAGGTCCCGGATAAGCAGTGGCTGATGAGGTCTCCTCTCCTTCCTTATGTACACTATCATTTCCTTGGTCTTGTCCGTGTTGAGAGTGAGGTTGTTGTCCCCACACCATGTCACCAGCCTGTCCACCTCCCTCCTGTAGGCTGTTTCATCTCCACCACTGATACGTCCTATCACAGCGGAGTCATCAGAACATTTGAGGAGGATGTTGTCAGGGAGGGAGGCTACACAGTAGTAGGTGAACAGGGTGTAGAGCACAGGGCTGAGAACACAGCCCTATGGTGTACCGATGTTTATGATGATGCTGGCTGAGGTCCTCTTCCCAATCCTGAAGTCTGAGTGTTTGTGGGTGAGTTTGAGGGCGATGACTGTGTTGAAAGCAGAGCTGTAGTCAATGAAAAGTATCATGACATAGGAGTCTTTATTTTCCAGATGGGAGAGGGAGACGTGAAGGGCAGCAGCAGTGGCGTCAGAGGTGGACCTGTTGTGCCTGTAGGCAGGGGGTCTGTAGTGACCAGTATGCTGCTTTGGATGTGGGACAGTACCAGTCTCTCGAAGCACTTCATGATGACTAACGTGAGTGCTACCAGCCGGAAGTCATTCGAGCAGCGTGGAGGGTTTTTCTTGGGAAGGGGGATGACAGTAGAGGTCTTGGTACAGGTGGGGACAGAGCATTGACTGAGGGAGAGGTTGAAGATCGAGGTGAGAACATCGTTAGCAGATGCTGAGGGCATGTCCAGGTGTATTGTCTGGGCTGGCAGCTTTCCGGGGATGGACACCCCTCAAGGCTTTGTGTTACTGTGCTGATGTGATGACCAGCAGGGGGGAGGGGGGTTGATCTGCCAATATGTGTGTTTGTTCTGTGGTGGGGGTCGGGCTCTCAAAGCGTGTGTAGAACGCATTGAGGTCATCTGGTAGGCTGTCTGACAAGGAGCTGATAGTGGTGGTTCTGGGGCTGGTCCTGAAGTCAGTCATGTAGTTCAGACATTGCCACATTCACCTGGGGTTTGCATTTGAATAGAAGTTCTCCTGAAGTCTCACAAAGTCACGTATCTCGTGAGGGTTAGCCTAACCCAATGTGGCTAGCTGTTATGCTAGCACTAAAGTGTTTTTAGCTCATGATTCCTGATTTTTTTCCATCTCTCCCTGCTTGAACACAGCTGATTTCTTTGAATGAGTGATGAACCGCTCCAGTAGAAAGCAATGAAGGCTGAGGAGACATTTCAACAGTTAGATTGAGGTGTTTCTGAGACAATACTAACGTTTTTATGACAGTGATTTAAAACGAACACTAGGGGGTGCTGAAAACAAGCCCAAACTGCATTGTATGCCTTTAAAGTGTCCAAGGGGTTATTAGGGTTATTGCCTGTTGCTACAAGGCCAAAGTGTGTGATATTGTTTTTGCTTGCATCTGCATAAGAGAAAAACATGAAAATGGAATTTCCTTCTGTATCTTTGCAGTTTCTCATAGGATTACATGAAACAATAGTTAAAAATACATTTCACTCTGTGGTTGTTATAAAAAAAAACTATAGAAACTACCAGTACTTCTCATTGGTCATAGGGCACAGAACATGTGTCATTTGACCAATGAGTGAAGGATTGCTTTGTCTGGATCGAAGTGAAACAGGCAGCATGAGGAAGAGTTATAGAGACTAGAGCTCTAACTCTGTTCATTTGACAGATGTTGAGTTAAAACATCAGTGACGCAGTAGCTGAGTCATCAGATAATCGGAGCGCTAACATATTCCATGAAATCTCGCTATACTGCATACAGCTCTATCATTTCTTAGTAGATGAACTAATGAGCGGTCTGGCCTTTTATTCATGTGTTTTTACTTTAGTGATCACTGTGTCTGAGCCAGTTTAGTGTTTACTTTTGGTTTTCCCCATTTTGGTGCTTCATTGAATGAATCTGCCAATTGTTCTGTGGAGGCAATTAATAGGATCTAGATCACTATCTCCTGTGCAAGGCAATAATTCTTTTAACGAAGAAATGATTACAAGCAAACAGTGAATGGAGACGTCAGTAACCCTCCTACTCAAGAGGCTGAGGAGATTGGAAGGAGGATGGATAAAATGAGGCCACTGACCCACAGAGTGGGGTCCTTTGGCACCTGCTCATTTACAGTCCGTGCCAAATGAGGGTCATCTCTTAGCCGTCTTATCAGGAGCCAGTGCAGCACTGGCAGCCAGGCAGTCTGTGTATACATTAGTGTGTTTGCATTGCAGCTGTTGCTTCTCTGCATCCATAATTAGGCCCTAGACCTACTGTAACCATCAACAGGAATATAATTGGCTTATAGCAGTGATGGTGGTGATGGTGGAGGTGAGTGTTGCAACTTTCTGAGCAAGAGGAAGATGAAGAGAGCCATTTACATGCTAATTCTGTCCTCAGCCCCTCAGCCGCCTGGTTGCATGCCTCTCCCACTCCCCTCCTTGTCTTTGCTCCATGTTTACACAATAAACAAACAGCCGTGAGGTTAGAGGCTTTTCATGCATCTTTTCAAAAAGTGCCTTCAGCATCAGTAGCACTTAGTTGTTGCGTAACTTGTCTTGAAGTGTTTTTGGAACTCAGCTGACTGCTTTTTGGCCCCTTTGTCATCCCTTTTGTCATCCTGTGTTTGTTTCCTAGGCGACAGAGTGGGCACCGGATGAGGAAACCAGGAAGTCGTGTCAGAGCAAAGGCAAAACAGAGGTAACCTCAATCACGCCCCCAATTACAGCCCTTCATGTCAGCATGGCCAGGCTTACAGTCAGGCCATTCTGATATCTTCTAGCAAAAGGTCCTTGTGGGTCTCTTGAGAGGGGGGGGGGCAGGACAGCTATTACAGACCCTTCAATCAAGGGTTGTTTTTCTGTCTGTGACAAAAAATAGAATGTAAGAAAGAAAAGGAAGGGGGGGGGATGTGCAAAAGTGTGTCGATGCTGACAAAGAACATTTCTCCAGACGTCTTAGAGCAGCTTCTGTGATCAGTGCTCTTATTTAAACTATTTTATGAGAACGTCTTAATTTTCTCCCACACAAGGTGACAAGCGAAGCCAAATGCACAAAACAATTTTCTTTGAATCCTGCTTTCCTGCAATCACCTCAGTTCTCAGCGGCTAAGGCCAATAAATCAATGTCACGCTTTTGTTGGAAAAGATTTGATTCTTTGTGCTGAAACACGTACTTGACTTACTGTAGGGCGCCTTTGTTGATGCCACTAATCACCTCCATTTTGTTACAAACTTGTATTCATATTCCTGAACAATGGACTCCCAGTAAAACCACAGACTCTGGGCTGAAAGCCAAACTGGAACAAGAAGAGTTGATTTTTCAGGAAAATGTTTAGAAGAATTCAGGAATCCAGCTTTAGTTCTGCGGTAACCTTCTGTAAACCTTAATTGTTCCACCTTTTATTTTGCAGATTGAATGTCAGAACTATGTCAGAGTTCTGCTGGTGAACAAGACTGAGGTCATGACCTGCGGCACCAATGCTTTCCAGCCACTATGCATCACCAGAGAGGTATAGATATCTGCATCTTGATGAATCTGTTAACAACACTCCTCTTTCTCTGTTTTCATAGTTTTGGATCTTATTTCAGGTAGGCAACATGAGCAAAGTGCTGGAGCGTGTAAACGGCGTGGCTCGTTGCCCGTACGACCCTCGACACAACTCCACGGCGGTGGTGACAGAAAGCGGAGAGCTGTACGCCGCCACCGTCATTGACTTCTCAGGTCGTGACCCCGTTATATACAGAAGTCTCGGAGGCATGCCCCCGCTGCGGACCGCCCAGTACAACTCAAAGTGGCTCAACGGTATGATCAAAAAACAATCTCATACTGAAATGTATTTAAAATTAATCCTCAGCAGAGGGTCTCGGGGGTGTTCCATTTTGTCCAGTCAAATTTAGCCAACAAAGGCATTTAAAGTGTTTAAAAAACGAATTCTTGTGGAGAAATAATCAGCGATTTGAGTGCTTGTTAGTATTTCACTGAGTCAGTGTTTTCTTATTGTTCTGTATCCCCTGAGAGGACCAGTCATCTGATCTGCTGTAAAGCTGCTGGATTTTCACATCATCCACACAAGACTTGTTTAAAAAAAAACCTCAGAAAATTCCTGCTGCCTCTTTAAACATTTCCACAGGCCTCGGCGGAGCAGCAGATGGGCCAAGTCTGCACTTTTTATTTTTTTGCTTTCAACACAAATTGTGACTTGTCATTATCCATCCAACAGGGGTTTTTGGGAGAGGATTACAAAGACTGTTTTGGTTTGAGGTTGTGTCTGGAACACACAGCCGAGGTTAGGCCAAGGAATCAGAGGGATTTATGACATGGAGAAAACATGGAATTCTGTCTATCCTGCTGGAGTTAGTGTCAATAATCTCCCTGCTGCTGACACTGGGCCTTTTCCTGTGAATGCACTGCAGCAGATATTCATTCACACACATTTAGAGTCTCCACTGAATGAGGCCGTCACCCAGTAGCTTTATAACAGAAACACAGAGAACACAGGAAGTCTGATGAGTTATTTTACAGTTTTATCTTTCCTGGAAGTAAAAGGTCACATTTATTTTCAGAGTTAAGAAATATGAGATGACTAATACTTTGTGCACTTTCAGAGATGGGATTCTTTAATTATCTAATGAAAATGAACAGCTTTAAACAAAGAAAGAAAACCTGCTTCTTATGGATCCAACCACAGTGGCAACTATTCATTATTTTCATTATTGTCTAATTGGTCTGTCTTATTCTATCTATTTATTTAATAAATTAGCAGAAATGAATAAATGTTTAATAAAAATGTGGGTGCTGCCTGTAAAGTTATGAAAAGAAATAAAATGTTATGTTAAGAGATAGATCAGATATCTTAAAGAGTGTGTTTGGGGGATTAATGAACAATTAATATTTAACCTGCAGCAGATAACTCTTTGAAAAACCACAGTTTGGAGAAACAGAGATCAGGTTTAACTGGACACATCTGACTGGGACCAGTTACAAAGTCCTTCTGCCATCTTAAAACAAAGTACACCTCAAAACCTCCCTAGCATCATGATATTACTTTATAAACCTTTAGACCACCCTACTTTAAATGAAGGGGTTATTTACAGTGGGAATGGGTTGAAACAGCAATTGTTTCTGGTTCTGACAGGATGAAGGAACCTTCTTTTAACTTCATGCCATTATAGCAGAAATGTGGGATATAGGGTTAAACTGCTAAAACTAACAAATTATTTTGTTGACTTAAATATAAATATTAATCAGGATAAAGTAAATTTTGATCAAAGTTCCAAGGAGCCACTGTTCGAGGGCCACATGTGGCTCCAGAGCCACATGTTGCAGACCCCTAGATTAGCATTAAGGAAATGAGCCAGTATATTTCTGACTGAACTTGATTAAATAAACATGAAATTAGAAGAAACGGCTGTGGAAATGTGAGACAGGAATCTTTGAAGACACTAGCTATATAGCTGTTAGCTCATCTGTAAAACTACAGTCATCTCTTTCTCCAAACTGAGGCTATTCAAACATCTATCTACAACAGGTGAGATAATTATTCATCACATTTCCACAGAACCCCACTTTATAAATGTGACTCATATTTTTAAATGAAAGCAGGAGATTGTTTTCATTAGTTTGAGTAATTCAGGACCACGGACAGCGCCCGGGAGGGAGACGGTAATTTGTTATTTAGACCTGAGTTCTAAAAACAGGGATGAGGAAAACATTATAATCTACCTAATATGTTTTATTTTATTATAACACTTTGTCTTAAAAAAGCATCAATTATATTGTTATAGTAATTTCTCCCAGAGAATATTAAATCTCCTCGTGTACATGAGTATTACTACAGCTTTTTTAATGGATTAATAACTTATAAAACATTTTTTACCTTGTTTTTGAAAAAACACAAACTGAAGTAGCCAAATCCTTCTCTGATTTCTGATTCCTCACTGTAAACAGGAGTTCAATCAGGTTAAAAACTGAAGAAATGCTCAATAAAACGACTCAGTTAGCTGTGAACTGTCATGAATCTGTTTTTGTCTCTGTGTGTGTGTGTGTGTGTGTGTGTGTGTGTGTGTGTGTGTGTGTGTGTGTGTGTGTGTGTGTGTGTGTGTGTGTGTGTGTGTGTGTGTGTGTGCTTGTTTGTTTACCAGAGAGTGATCACTGCATGACTCGTTACCTTTGGGTCAACCTGATGCTCACGACAGCTGATCGACACCAAAGCGGTTCTAACTCAGCTGATTTGTCAGATATTGAGCTCACTTTCGGTTTAGTCGCTGAGAATCAGTCAAACTACATTCTCCAGGTGCTAAAAGATAATGCATCATTTTACGATGCTGCATGAGTGAAAAGTGAAATTCACACCTAAATATGAGCAGGTTTTCTGGAGTGTGATGTCTTCATTCGTTTTGAGCAGCCTTTAGACCAACATGAGAAAAGCTGCCAGAACTCACCACTGAGACAATTGACTTTTTCCACTTTATTAATAATTTATTCAATGAGCCCATCTTTAGACTCACTGATGATTTTATTTGACAAATGGCTGAATGAATTAATCATCAACCCTATATGTAGCAACACGGAGCTGCAACAGAAAGTAGTTCTATTCTAAAAGTTGGCCAGAAGACGAGAGTGACGTGAACGTAGGAGCAGGGTGGGGGATGGACCGAAGGGAAAGATGGATGAGTCGAAGGGTTGTGATATAGGAAGGTTGAGAGAGTTGTAGGGCATTAAGGGGGACGGTGGAGCATCAGAGAAGATAGACTGAGGAGTCGGTGAGCGGTGTAATTATTCCTCACAGCACGGAGAAGCTGAAATTACAGCACGCAGCGTGCGTCACGCCATGCAGGGACTCTGCCTGCATGCAGGTGTGTTCTTGTCTCAAAGTATTTAGGCAGTTTGCAAACTGTGTGTATGTGTGTGTGCTTTAAAACCACACACACAAGCAGAAAGAGAGTGTGTGAAATGAGGTGAGTCAGAAAAAGACAAGTAACAAGATAGTGTCCCGATCAGCATAATAACAGCTGGCTGTGCTCGGACTCAGGCCCTCCACTCCAGCGCTCCACGCCTGCCTTGCTCCTCGGCTGCCTGTCGGAGGTTATGGAGTCGTGTTCCCACTGGATTTGGGGTGTGAATGAAAATCTCATTTCCAGCTCTAAGCCTCTCCGTTTCAGGAGAACCTCAGGCAGGGAGGGCGTCCTGGATCTAATCTATTCGTTCCCTTATTGGATTGGTAGCCTGCCAGGTGCTGACCAACTGTTTCCCATCATGCATCTGAATGTCACAAAGAAGGTACCGAGCTGCCAGAGAAATAATCTACATTTTGTTTGTGTACTTTTACGATCCCTTTAGACTTCACAAGCATGTTTTTTTATGTTACAGTTAATCACATTCAACCTGCTGTCAGCTTTCATTAAAACGAGCTTTGATCCTGGGTTTTATTATAGAAGTAAGAAAAACCTTTTTCTGTCTCATTACCAGACAAACTGATGGAAACATGGAGAATATTTCTGTCATATATTCAAACCTTCCATTTGATTCCTGCTTCATTAGTATTACTGAACATTTTCTGCCTCTTATCTCAGCACACATAGAAAAAAACAGGACTTCTCTCTGACTCTTCTTCACTGAACTGCCCAGAAACATTAAATCACATTAAATGTGATGTAATTAAATCACATTAAGTAACATCAAAAACTAAACCGTGAACAAGAACAACATGCATCCATGTTCTCTGGTTTTTTCAGTTAAACCAGCAAAACACCTGTCTGTGTGTGTGGGTTCTTTAGCTACATTTATCATGAACCACTGAGGATTTTAATGAAACTCTCAGAAAGTAACCAAACGTCTACAACTGATTAACATTTGGAGTCAACCTAAACTAGGATACTACATCAATCTGACCTTAAAAACCTAAAACGGGCTTCAGTTCAGTCCGACTCACAGAGACTGAGTTGACGTTGTAGCTGAGGGTCATTTAATTCACACACTTGACTTTCTAATGTAGATTGTAGATTGCACACTGTTTCTTTAAGATTTGACCAAAAAGACCAGATCTGTTTCTCAACATTAGAGGAATTTAGTTCATGTGGAAGGTGGCGGGTGTGATGAGTTCCTTCAAGGAAGGCTGGGTCTCCATTTTTTTCTACATTTTCTTCTTGGTTATTCAAGCTTAGCGTTAGTTCAGGTAGGTTGATCTTTTGGTTAATGATTGTAAATGTATTCTGTCACGCTGCACCAACAGTGAGCCACTGACTTTTAGCTCCCATCACAGTCATACATGTGTAAACAACAGAGTGATTATTTTCCCCATCACTCTGCAGCTCCCGTCTAATCCAGGACAGAGCTGTTGACTTTACTGGCTTTATGATTTAGTGTGTGTCCATTTTTTCAATAAGTAAATGTTTGCAGTCTTCAAAACCAGCTCTAGAACCACATATCCGCCTTTTAAAAGAAATTAATGTTAATAAATCAGTTGATTGTAATGGATGTTACAATATTGCCTGGAAACTAAATAAAGTTTTACAAAGGAGTGTGTGTGAGAGGATGACCTCACTGGTTTATAAACTCTTACATCAGACCCTCTGTCCTGTTTGGACATGATCAGACTCTAAAAGCAGAACCCGTCTCTACCGTTCATTAATCCTGCTGCATTCTTCTAGCGATTTCATGTGTGATAGTTCAGAAGTTTTTCTTTAACTGTGGCTGCGTCTGATCTGAAGCATCGTGTGACGTTACTCGTCCTCCGGCAGCCAACCCACCCGTCAGACAGAAAAATCTGTTTACCACTCAGCAGGGAGCTGCAGAGAAAATAAAAGTCTCTGCATCACAGATCCACCCACGCAGCTTCAGTGATATCACGCAGAATCTGTCAGCTCCACCTGCCCTTTGGCTCACAGGCCTACTGTGTGCATAAACACAGGTATGGAAACACAAACACCGGTGTATCCAGGTAGCACCTTGCATATGTTAAATATGCATATAAGTACCTTATATCACAGGTTTGAAATAACATGTTTCAGCCTTTAGCTGTAGGGAAAGAATGACTTCAGGAGATTATTTTATATCTTTACAGGCTCTAATGAACCCACGGCGTTGGGATGTTTGCTGCATAAATCCTGAAAAAGTTGTTCTAGAAATTTACCGGTGCTTGTCAGCCATTGGGTTTCTGGGTAAAATTTCCCACCAGCAACAAAATGTACAATTTCTGGTGCATTCAGAAGTCACATCCAGCAGGAAATTATTAATATTGGTCAAAATAAGCGTGTCATCTAACACAGGTTTGTCAAACACATAGCATGAATGACCGATAGCTTGAGCTGTTTTAAGACAGCAGCTACAACAGGTAGGTAGTAATCATTTTAAAAGTTTTAACCAAAACACACTTTAAATGGACAAGCTTCCCTTTAATTATTAATTGCTAACTTTATCAGCAGTGCTTGATGAATGTCTCAGGCTTGTTTTTGCGATTTGCTGGTCAATATTTAGAACACCAAGTGAGAGCAAACTGATTAGGACCTCCACTTCATTAAACACAAACTAGTTGAGTTGATTAGATTACAGCTGAATTAGACAGCGCTGCTGAAAAATGCTCCATGTTTGTGTTGAATAATCAGAGCTGGGGTCTTTTGCTCCACAGCTGCCCCTTTAATAAAACTTGATTGCGGCTTTAGAGAAGCTGATTGTGTCTTTGTTCTTTTTGCTCCGCTCTACATTATGGTCCACGCTGGTTTTATCACCGGGGTGAAATAAAATTAGGTGACTGCTGTGCTGCTGCTCTGTGGACAGCACTTTGGTCTCTTTGTGTCCCATTTCAGCATTTTCAGTTGTTGTTGTTTTTAATGCCGTGTTGACCCCTGAGGCACATTCCATCATGGCTGTTAACAGGATTTATTTCCTCTCTTATTGTGTGTTTGTGACCGAGAGAGACGTCGCGTTAGCGATATCAGCATTGTTACATTTGGTTTGTGTGTAAATTAAGAGTATTTGTTTTATTCCATTTGTGTTTGAGCAGTGTGTGTGTGTGTGTGTGTGTGTGTGTGTGCCTGTGTGGGATGTCGCTTAAAACAAATGGGTCCCAGTGGGGAAGTGAAGCGACGGCAGCAGCAGAGTAGTGTTTTCTTTGGTTGATTGTTTGTGCACAAGACTGCCTGACAGAAGAAAACACATCAGCAGAAAACAACTCTTCATTGTGTTGAAGCCACAATCAGCTCAGTGTCAAAACAGCTGTTTCCTTTTGATGGTTCTGATTCAGGAAAACATGGAAAGTACTGCAGTTTTTATATTATGTGGAATAAGCAAGTAGTGCCAAGTATTGGCCTTAGGAAATGATTTTCATTCCCTAAATTATGCATTAAGGCTTCACATTCAATATATGTCTGCTTAGTATTAACTAATTCAGGGTGTTTCTCAGGGACTTTTCTAGAGTCGTAGTGTCGACTGATGCTAAGAGTCAGCATCAACTCTGCTGCACAAAACAACACGTGGTCAAAATGACAAGTCGAGCTGCAGAAAGGCTTCGTTTGAATCTGTGCTCTGGACCAGTCTGTAGCCTGAAAGCTGGTTTCCAAACTATAAATGAGAGAGAAGCATTTTAAACCATGAACGTGTTTCATCTGAAAATTGAAGCAACATAATTTCACAGGTAGGAGTTGTTCTATAATAGAGCTCAATGTCTGTAAAACTGAGCTGTAGCCATTTTTGTGTTGATGGTCACTTAGCTGTGGCAGCCATCTTGAATCAGATTGACTCCAACAGATAATACAGTTGCAGACGTACGTGTCATGATTTCTTTCCAGGAGTTTAATTAAAATCAGTCCAGTGGTTAATGAGATTTTTTTGCAAATACAGACGACTCAACACACAAACAGGCAAAAACATTGATGCCTTTAGCGTTTTGGTGGGGAGCGATGCAGAAACGCGTTGAGGAATTAATCATGTGAACTTTTCTGCAAAGAGTCTGGATTAAAAAAAAAGAAGAAGAATTTTAGAACCAAAACAACTTTGGTGCTTAAATTTCTGCTGCCAGCAATAAATTGATCCTGAGTTGTGTGTTTTCAATAAGTGACAGAAGCGGTGCTGTTTTCCAGTCCTCCTTACCTGCAGCAGAGGGAGGTCATTAATCATGTCCAGTGTCATCTGGAGCAATAAAAGCAGCACGGACATCTAGTTAAACAGACACGGATTTCATGGATTTACCATCAAAACATCACACAGATTTATTAGGAACCATTTTTTATCCTCTGCTTTTCTTGCTCCTCTGCAACCTCTCCTCTCATTTGCACATTTGACATTGATGCCCTTTTCCAGGCCAACTTAAACCGGAGTACAACTATAGAAAATTTTAAGTTTTCATTTCAATCGATAACCAGAATAAAGGTCAAAGCAACAATGTCTAGAAGATGAATGTTGCAAATTTGTCTGTTTCCCTGGAGGGAGCATAACTCCTTCCTTCCTTCCTTCCTGCCCACAGAGCCCCACTTCATCTCAGCCTACGACATCGGCCTCTTCACCTTCTTCTTCCTGAGGGAGAACGCCGTGGAGCACGACTGTGGAAAGACGGTGTACTCTCGTGTTGCCAGAGTCTGCAAGAATGACATTGGTGGGCGCTTTCTCCTGGAGGACACGTGGACCACGTTCATGAAGGCGAGGCTGAACTGTTCCCGCTCTGGAGAGATCCCCTTCTACTACAACGAGCTGCAGAGCACCTTCTACCTGCCTGAGCAGGACCTCATCTACGGCATCTTCACCACCAACGTGTGAGTAAACATGGACCGTCACACCTGTTGGATGGTTTGGATTCAGATGCCTTTATGAGTTTAGCAATGAAGAGTTAATGAACTTTTTGTGCAGCAGCTTTCTGTGGTTTGTAGTGTTGCATCGTGTGTCTCAGAACCAAAAGGCCAGATAGATCCAGACTGTTCCCTGTCCTCAGTGGACGGCTGGTTTTCCTGTATTGTTTATAAAGTGGTCATTTAGTTCCCTCAATTTAAAAGTGAGTGCATGTTGCAGAGCTACTAAACTCCTGTTTAGGTGTCATTTCCTGTCCTGAATCGGTCTCTGTCTGGGCGTGGTGTTAGACAAAGTGCAGCCATATGTTGAGTAAAGAGAAGGAAATGGTCCACAGCTGTTCTGACTCTTTATATTGGAACCAGTAATGACTTTTTCCCATGAGTCTGAGCTACTTTAGCTCTTGGATGAGATGAGAGACCACATACAAATTTGCTTTTCAAAAACCTGTTATCATTTATTTTAGATCATTTTTCCTTGATGTAGTTATCTTGTGAGCCTTTTAAAGTGACATCTTAACTTTTACAGGAGTTGTTTTCATGTTGTTTTGAGAATTGCGTCAGTAAGTTGGAGCTTTCTAACTCAGCGACTACACATTCAGATGAAACCTGGGAACAGATTTCGATGAGAATTTAGAAAAAAGATGTCAGTTCCTCGTATACAACAACAGGAAGAAAAATCCCTTAACAGTTCATTATTTTTTTGCACAGCCTTACAGTGAGTATTAATCTTCCTCTTAGCTGGAGCTAAAACACTTTAAGGGACAGAAGTTTTCAATGAACTTTATATTATTCTTCTTTTAACCCCAAGGTTTGCATTGGTTTAGCTAAAAGATTAATTTAAAAAATAAACATTATTTATAGTGTTTTTGTAAAAACTATAATTGAATTAAAAGCTAAAAAAACTTTCATTGGATTTGGCTGCTTGTGGGTAGATTTATGATTATTTTTTAAAATCTTTATACATCTATTAGAAATGTGTTCAAGGACAGCGGATTAAATAAGTCTGGTTAGCACAGACCATGAGGGTCTGAGGCATCAGGAGACCTGAGTCTATTATTTTTAACCAAGTTTTTTCATTTTGGACAGTAAAAATAAGTAGATAAAATATGGACCAAAACACAAACAAAGGCACACAGAACAAACCAAAAGACGTTTAGGAAAAAACAGAAAACAGTCCTAGGGTCTATTTCTATACACGTCAGAAAAGAATAAAACATGATCACAAGGTGTCATGTCCCAGTGTGTTTTGTTTAGTTTTGCCTGCTCCTCCCCTGTTTCCCTCTGTTCCTCCTCCTGCCGCCACTGCACAGGTTTACCTAATCAGAAATCAACCGCTCTCCTGCCCCTTGTCACCCTGATCGCCTGCCTCTGTATTTAAACATGTCAGTTCATTCACTTATCATCGGATCCTTGTTGTTTCCTGTCTGTCCAGTTCATCCCCGTGTCCTGATCCACTGATTTTGCTTATATAATAAAAGTCTTTTACCTTCATCCACCGGTTCCTGCCTCCACCGTCTGCAATTGGGTTCTGCAGCAAACCATTACATGACACAAGGAAGTATTTTCTCAGGTTTTTACTTGATGTGGAACAAAGGATAATTGTAATGTAGTACTCATCCAACAACATACTCTCTGTTCAGGCAGAGAAGATTAAAAGCCAGAAAAACAAAACATGTTGCAGCTGTGCTGAAGAGCCCTTTCACCACCAACAAGAATATTAATAGAGACCGGTGACACACAGCATAACACTTCAGACTCTTTTCATTTAGCCTGCAGATTTTTTCACTTCAAAAGGTGTGTTACACCGATGTTTTCCACGATAGAGAGAGAGAGAGAGACAATGTTCCTGTGGTTAGAGCATCCTTCCTACCTGCTGCTGTTGATGCAGCTCTCAGACAGAATCACACTGCCTCTGGTTTTCCTCCTGTTGGAGTTTATTACAAAGGAAACAGTGAAGAAGTTTTAAGTTGAGTAAAGCTCTCGATTTACTAGCTACTGCATGCCAACCCTCAATGATGGTCATGAGATTTAGATGATGACCAAAAGACCAAGATCCCTGATTCAAATGGCTGAAATGAGCCTCCTCTGTAGAGTGGCTGGACTCAACATAGAGATAAGGTGAGGAGCTCCATCGTCTGGGTGGTGCTCAGAGCAGAGCCGCTCCTCCTCATCTCTCCCCTTTCTCCTGGACGTGTTAATGGAGGCATGCATGAATGCATCATTGTCTGCAACTGTGATGTAAATTTCTTTCAGAAGATTAAAGTTTTTTATTGAGGAATGAAGCTTCTCCTTCAGGATGAAATGTCATGCCTTAATGAAAAAAGATTCTAGCACACTCATGCACTGAAGAACACATTTGGCACATTTAAGAAATTTCTCCACATTTCTTCTACTTTCTGCCTCAGAGTTTCAAACCCATCATGTCCTGGTAATCTCTGCATGGGACCTTGGTTTAACCTTCTCTAAATACCTACTTTGTGACAAACTCTTAAAAAGATGTCCAAGCCAGATTAAGTGACTCATTTTTCTCTGCTTTCTTTCTAAAGACCGAGCCAGACAACTTTTAGAAACCACTCAGACCTGCACGTCTTTTAAAACGGTCAGCAACTACAGCTCATCCAACAAAAGTGAGAAACATAAAAACCTGTACATCAAAAGGTTTGCTTTGTGTCTCCACTCTGTCTTCACTACAACCACCAAACAGCCAGAGGACTGAACAAATAAGTGTTGTTGCGACCAACTCCTAACCTGAGTCATACTTTTTAGTCTCTAGTCTGAGACATGGAGGTGTTCATTTTAATCCCACCTTCTTCACATCAAGAACAGCTCACAAGACCTCATCCATCCAAACCCTTTCATCCTGACCTGCTTTGTTCTTGGGAATTTCCTCCCGTTAGAATCTGGATGTTTTTAAAAACCTGTATCTTTTCCACTAATAAATAAGTAAACAAATACAAATAAAAAAAATCAGGATTCATACAAAGATTAGAATATCTATAACACATCAGTAGGTGGCGATAATGTCAACATTATAGACAAAAATACATTTTTTCTCTCAATCTCCCTCTCCAAAGTTCAAAGCTTAATGTTAATGAAGTCCATTAATTAGCTAAACATCCAACCTAAACTCTGAGGTTGAAGTTGGAACAATTCAAGCACCCCCTAGTGGTTGGTTGCAGTGTATGTTTAAGTCCCGCCCCTTTTATGTAATGAATAGGGCAATGTCCCAATTAGAAAAATTAAACAAAACCCCTTTTCCAGGTGTTCTTACCCTGCTGCCTCATGTTCAGATACTCATTAATGTGTTTAGCTTTTATTATGATATAGAAAGCAAGAGTGAACATCAATCACTCATTCTCATCACCATTTATCCATTTACACAAGGATACACCAAAAAGGTTTTTTTTTATAAATCTTAATTTTGGAAAGTAATATGGTAAAACATCAGTCCCCCCCCCCCCAAAAAAAAATGTGCAGTTTAATTTGTAAAATATCTGTTTGTGTGGACAAACATAAAGTTGCTGAATGGATTTCATTTTTTGTGGAAAGTCAAAAAAAGTCTGAACTGGCTGCTCAAGTTTCACCGATGCCTGTTGTGTTAAAAGTTGCTGTCCAACCCCCTTTGTGTTGTAGTGTGTTGTCCTGGATTGTGTTGTGTGTTTGTGTGCGTGTGTGCGTGCGTGCGTGTGTGTGTGTGTGTGTGTGTGTGTGTGTGTGTGTGTGTGATGTGTACAGAAGTTTCAGATGGATTCTGTGTTCTGTCAGGGGAGACGTTGAATCCTGCCTCTCACCTTCTGCTCTCACCTGTTAATCTGCCAGTGCTTGACATTACATGGCTGCTTCCCATCAGCCTGCAGCCATTTTCAGTGATAGATAGAAGGAGCCAGGGGGGGCTGGAGGTGGTAGAGAGACAATGAAAAACCAAGGGGCTGAAGAGCGAGAGAAGAGACAGAGAAACAAGAGTGAGAAAAGAAGATTTAATGAGAAAAAATTATTGAGCTCCAAGCTTTTGTCTTCCCTCCATTGTTTCCTGCTTCCTTTCTGAAGGGACTCATCGGTTCTCCCTCCAAAACTGCTCTCCTCATCGGGGTTGGTATGGTAATGCAATCACCACAAACACCGTCTCCATCTGTCTGGCCTAAATTGAACAGGCTCGCGGTTACTCCCAGGAGTTCAGGGCTGTAAAACACAGCGAGACGAGTTGGAACAGAGTACTTATCCCTTCAGTCTGTTTACGATCTGGACCAGGTCTCAGTGTTGTTTGGGCCCTTGTGTCCTCTGATGACCTTTAAATAGGTGAGGCAAAATATGTTTATCGTATTTATACTAGATTAGAAAATGTTGAAGGTGCAAAGTTTCTGCAGAACTGTCTTTCAAAAGAGTCAATGTGCACAAGAGAAAATGAAAAAAGTTTGATCATAACCAGAATTTAACTAGTTATATCAGCTGTTTCCATCTCCGGAGAATAAAACACAAAATATCAGCTGTCACTAGTGCTGTTGTAACTGTTGTGACAAACTGACAGAAACTCCTGAAGTCACAACAGCTAATGCACATTACTAAACACAAAATGTCTCAGGAAATTCTGCAAATATTGAGCTAATATTTGGATCCTTCACAACTCATAGTACAAATACTTCCAGACCACACAAAATACTGTGTGATATTCAGCATGTTGTTTTCAAGGTCTGACCAACTCCATATTTCTATAGTTAAAACTCTGTCATTTCTTCAAAGGAATTCATGGCACACCTTTCAGAGAATTCTGGTTTTCATCAGTTTATGAAATTGATTTCTAATGTTTAAAATAGACACTACAAAAGTTGTTTTCTTTAGTTTATTTTCTTCGTTTAACATGTTCGTCACAATGTGGTACTTATGTGTAAGTTAGAGATTTGGGGATTTTTGTTTAGAATAGAAAAACATCTCTTATAGTTTCAGTTTGTTTTTCTAAATATCTGTGTGTTGTCATGCTCCAGACAAGCACAATGATCTGTAGCTGTCTTTGAAACAGAACTGAAAAACATCTTTACCTGCTTCTGAATTAAAGCCCATTTACTAACAGAGACCATGAAAAAGGCTGGAGAAAATCAATACAGTTGCTGGAAAGAAAGCAAACAAACTTTGCAATTAAGAAATCACATTAGAGGTTTTTCTAAACCAGGGGTTCCCAAACTTAAAATAATAAAGACAACTTGAGTCCAGACTGAGCTGGTTGAGTTGAACATGACCAAAAAGCTAAATAAAAAACTAAAGCTGTCTCATTTTGTATTATAACCATTTATGACTTTTTTAAAACTTTTAAATCAATTGTAGTTTTAAAAATTACGTTTGCAATCCCATCTTGGACTTTGGTGATCCATAACAGGGTCCCAACCCAAAACTCTGTAGCTTCTGATCTAAACCACTATATGCTGTAGGTATGTTTAACGGCTAAATGGTCCACGTGCACTTTAAATATCTTTAAAAAGGTCATCAACCTTTAGTTTTGAGCTTTTCAGGAGAGGAGAGACGAATCAAACAAACAATAAGAATGTTTTCTGTCAGAAAACCCTGCAGACCTGAGAGCTGAGCAGACAGTTTTAATTAATGGAGCATCTGTCTGGCAGCACGGCTCTCCTGTGAAGGTGTGCAACCTGACATTACTAATTATGAACCCCCTTATCTGTTTTGTGGTGCTTTCACTGACCCTCCACTTCACCAGTAGTTAGAAGTCCTCATATCTCAACAACTCCCTGGCAGGATAAAAAGTGCAAATAGCCAATTAATTTATCAGTCTTCAATTAAAATGAGTGGTTTATCTGTGAAGCAGCTCATGAGACAAAAGCTGCAACATTTTTATTCAGACCTCCGGGTTAGAAAGTATTAGCTTTTGTTGTTTTTAGAAATCAAACCACATTCCTCTGGGTTTATTAGCCTGATGAGGGATCAGAGGTCATCATGTGTTGGTGAGATAAACACAACTATGAAGATCCTTTTGATAATGTTGTGTTTTAAATAGCAGAAATGCACCTTCTTCATTCAAACACATGAAGGGAGGTGAATGAAAACCAGTGACTGCTTTTGAAACCTAAAGAAAGTGACATTTTGATTTCTAGCTCAGCGTTTGGGATGAATGGCTTCCTGAGAGGTGTTATGGCCCTGAACACACATTTGATGAAGTAATTTTTATCACTTATGACCAAACTTAGCAGCTGTGTCAACAGAAAGTGACTAATTTGGACGTTGGCCATGGATAATTACATAAAATGAAAGGAATATTGGGCCAAGCTCTTAAGGTTTATCGTCACTCAGTATTAGAACACTTAAACATCCTGAAGTCCTTCAGATCCACTGACAGTATAAAAGTCAATCCCTGAGATCTGATTTGACGTGTGGGACGGAGGATTTGGTTGGCAGCCAAATGAATCAACATTACAGTGAAATATTTCTCAATAATTTATCTCTGTTGTTTGATTTACATCACATCAAATGTGAAATTAAACAGTGAACCATATCTGAATAGATATTTACTCCTTTACAAATTAATCTGCTTATTTCTTTAACAAAACATGTTGACCAAAACCTCTTCACTGTGATTTCTGTTGATATCTAACCCAGCGAGAGCGTGCTGTTGATGTATTTTTTAGTGTGAATGCTGCTGACTCAGTCTGCCTGAGAGTGTGACTGTTTGGGGCCAAAGCTGTTGCTGTTGCTGGCGTTTCTGCTTCCCGGTGTTAAATAATATGTGTAAGGATAATCCTGGCAGTTTCTGTTCGGTCTCTGGTCCCTGCAGCCTCCTGGCTCTGCTGAGTGGGCCTTTTTCCCTCCTTTCTGCTGCGATGGAGGTATTCACTGATGTTGAAACATTGCTCTTAATGTGGTTTTAGCAGTTGCCATTTTTTCCACATAAAATGGGGGTTAGGGACATCAGCTCAAACCTGGGTGTTCAGCTGGACTCCAGTCCTCTGACGAGCAGTCAAATCTGGGTTTGTGTCAAACACTAGAACACCTGGAAAACACCTGTGTGCTTTAAGGCTTTAAAAATGAGACTCGTTATTTAAAAGGCACAGGTTTAGAGAGTTTGAGTACAAATACGATGATGAAGACTTATGAGCAGGTCTGAGACATTCTGAGGACTGGGGGCTCCACCATGGATGTCCATAGTCTCTGAGGGTTTCATGGATGCTGTCCTGGTGAATAGAGTCATCTCCTCCAGAACTAGGATGAGGAGGAATACTCTCGTCAGGTTGGGAGTGAGTGTCTGTCTCAAGCAGAGAAGTTTACTATACATTAATGTTCTTTTTGGAAGTGATGGTAGGATGAATGAAGGTCCGATTAGGGCTTTGTCTGCAGTAATGAGTGTAGTCTATTGACTCTACCTTTGGTCATGAGACTTGGATCAAGACCAAAGGAACAAGATTCTGGATACAAGCTGCTAAAATGGGCTTCCTCTGCAGGGTGGCTAGACCTTAGACATGGGGTGAAGAACTTCCTCATCCATCATCAAACTCACTGTACAACAGATGCCTCCTGGTCTCCTTCCTTTTCCAGGCAGGTGTTACTGGGAGGAGACTCTGAGGCAGACCCAGGACTCACTGGATGGATTATATATCCTCTCTGGACTGGGAATGTCTGGGGATCCTCCAGGATGATCTGGACAGTGTCTCTGAGGAGAGGGGAGTCTGGGTTTCCCTCCTGGACCTGCTTTCTGTGACCTGACCTTGGATAAGTGCTGGAGAATAAATGGTGATGAGACTCAACTGGGACATGTTTTAAAGTGTACCTCAGCAGCTAAAGGAGGCTGTGATGTTATCAGTGTTGATCAGCCTGCTGAGTTTAGACTCACTGGTTGGATATGTTTACTGATCATGACCGACTTAATAAGAAGTGTTTTATTTTTCTACTTCTTTTGTTTTGCATTCAGAGATGCATCTGCTGCAAAAACTGCAGTTTTTCAGTGTTTCAGATGTTTAACAACTGCTACCATTGAATGCATTTTTTAATTGTGTGTTGCTAAAAACCATTTGAACACATATTGGCCCAAATAGCAGTAAACAGTGAATGTAATCATTAGTAAATATATAGTGCTGCATGTTTTAATGGGTTTTCTGGCAGCAGGACCATGGATGTTTGGATGGAGGCAAAGTAAACTTTGGTGAGTGTTGATTGTAATAAGTGGCTCAGATCTATGAAGGACAGACCTCCGATACACAAGGGTTGTTAATTTGGTCAGTTTGTTGCTTTGGGTTCATCAGGTGATTCAGTGGTAAGGAAAATATCAAATATCCTCAGCTTTATTTCTAAAAGATAATAAAAGTAACAGTATATGTGTCGTAGCTATGTATGAACTCTTGTTTTAACTCAACTTTTGTTCTTTAAAAATTACTTTAAATAATGTAATAAGCAAATACAGTTTTTCCTGTTTTTTAACTAGTTTTCTTCTTTTTTATAACATGCTGTAACTGAAGTGGAGTTATAAAAAGCTCTTGACAGAGCATCGTTTCAGCTGATCCAGCTCTGTCTCCAGTTGTAAATCCAAATGAGCTGCTGCTGCCCTCACACACCTCCCAGGAGGAGGCCTGACTCCTGACTTTAATCCAGATGTGTATTCAGAGATCTATCTGGGTTATCAGGCAGAACGTAGCTGTGTTTATCCCCTCATGAAAACACAAGCTCACCTGAACGACTCGCTCAGAAACTGGACACAAATTCAGCTAAGAACAAGGTGGAAGTGATATTAAAAACTCTACATACACAAACGTGCTTGGCTGATTTGGCATTTTGTGAAACATCACATCATGTAAGGAAACCTTTGAGAATTTATTCTTTCTCAGTTCCTCCTCCACTTATCTGCAACATAAAAGTCAGAGAATACTCAGAGCAAAGGCCCTTAATAAGGAACTCAAAGCGATGTAGATTATTAAGAATAGTGACTAAAATAAAACGGAAGAGAAGATTAGAGAGGCGGACAGGAGATGAATTCTGTATCTCATGTTGGGAAATCATGAAGTGTCTGAAAAGACAAGCAGAGACGGGATCTGTTGGAAGGAGATGAATCACATGAAGACGGTGGTTCTGGAGCTCAGAGCAGCAGTAGCAACAGCAAACAGCATAGCTGATATCAAAAAGCTACTCAATCACTTCTCCAGTCCAAAACAGGTTCAGGACACATTGGTTACATCCATTAGTGAAACTGACTCTAAACGCATCACTTTGCTTTGATATGCAGAAACTTCCTGTCAAAGCAGAGCATGCTAATAATACAAAGTCAGAGTCTCTGTGGGAGAAACTGGACGCTGCAGTTCAACCACAAGCCTGCAGTTTAACTCCTGTAAGGTCAAACTGTCTGTTTGAGTTTGGGATATGCAAACTGGTTTCTGTGGTTTCCTTTAGTTGATATTTAGTTAGCAGCCCCACAGAGCTCCTCCCCCTCCTCTCTCATTTCTCAACAGCCTGAGTCAGTCAGCGAGCCTCCTGTCTGTGTTCAGGCAGAGCTCATTTGGAGCTCCGCTGCACTAAAACAGCCTCTGCTTGGAGAAATAGTGATGACATCCCTCAGGACTGATGAGCTAACAGCTAGTCTGAGTGCAGACCAAAGTGTGTTGCTGCATCTTAAAACGGCTCCAGACTCACAAACAACAATAAACTTTTACACTCCATAAATGTCACTATAAATTATTATGTTGGCAGAAATATTAATAGATTTTGTGACCTCTGAATGCACCATGATGTTTATCCTTGTATAAAAAACACAGATTTCCATGTGGATAACTGTGATGCTAAACAAACAGTGTGGTAACGATTTATAAACTAATGCAACATCCATCCATCCATCCATTTTCTGTAGCCGCTTATTCCTCCACAAAGGGTCGCGGGGCAGCTGGTGCCTATCTCCAGCGGTCAAGGGGCGAGAGGCGGGGGACACCCTGGACGGGTCGCCAGTCCATCGCAGGGCCACACAGAGACGAACGAGACAAACAACCACACACCCACTCACACCTAAGGACAATTTCACCAGCCCAATTAGCCTGACAGTCATGTCTTTGGACTGTGGGAGGAAACCGGAGTACCTGGAGGAAACCCACACACGCACGGGGAGAACATGCAAACTCCACGCAGAGAGGCCGCAGAGCCGGGACGCGAACCCACGACCTCCTTGCTGTGAGGCAACAGTGCTAACCAGCTGCGCCACCATGCAGCCAACTAATGCAACATGATATATATATATATAAATATATATATTTTTTTTTTTAAATCAAAAGCAAACAATTTGCTGTAGTTAGACTAGCTGTTAGCATATCACTTCTATTGGATCTATACTCTAAATCCTCAAACTGAGTCATAAAATGTGCATTTAGCTCCTAACTTTGAGACACAGTTTCTCCTGTTTCAAGTGTAACAGCCAGTTTCAGTGCAAATAGCCAAAATAACTTTTTATGGTGCATCATAAATGTGAAGCTCAGCTTGTGGCTGCTGTCATCCTGGAAAAGCTCCTCATCCTGTAGCATGATGTGCATTTATTACACTCAATTTCCAAAAACAGTGTAGGAGGCTGTGTCAAATGTTAATTAAAAATGCATTGATTTAAAAATCATTCAGTGTTATATTTAATTAAAAAGTGATTTTTTTTTCAACAAAGGTTGTTTTGATAAATTATATATAAATAAGATGAAAGGACAAATAAAAATACAAGTTGAAGAAATTAGCTTTTTTTTCTAACTTTGCTTATAAATGTATTAAAAATCTATACTTTTGTGATCATTTCTCTCAAATTATAATAAGTTGACCAGTACTGTAAAAGTTGAGTATCAACCTTCATTTGCATATAGTTTTCTGGTTTTCAAACTGCCAACAAAAAGTTAAATCTACATTCTAACCTTATTCTAGAATAACTGATTATATTCACTCTGAACTCTCCAGTAACCTTTCACATTGATGCGTATTTAGATTGTTTGTACTGTAAAGAAAAAGTCAGTTTTGTTGCATAATGTTGGTTCATTGTGATGCATTAACATCCTTTACCTAACCTCAGAGGCTCATCGTTTTCATTAATCATCAGTGATTATTGCCCCACACACACAGTGATCAAACAGCACAACAGGCCTAATAAAGTCTGGTTTTAATTTTTTGTATTTGTTGGTTTGCAGTTTGTCTTCAAAAAATAAGTTTTTGGATGCATTTTACAGAAATGTTCATGTGACCCAGAACACATTTTCATAACATCTACGATTATAAACATAAAAGTGACAGAGTTTTCTATCTTCCTCCCTCTGGCTTTACACCCTTTCTTTCTTTCCCTACAATCTTTCATCACAATTTTCCCAATCACTACATAAGTGGTGCTTTTTCAGAGCCACACAAATGAAGCTGAGACAGCAGGCGGCTAACTTTGGAGGAATTTCAATATCTCACAAACCATTCAAAAGCTGCAGGAGGCTAACCATGTTGGAAAAGGTCTCAGCATTGTGCTGAGTGCGAGTGAAGGGAGAAGCTGTCAGCAGTTGCAGGCAGTTAGGAAACTCATTAGCTTGCAGCTTATTATGGCTAAAGTGTATCATGATGATAGCTCTTTACATACTGGAGGTTTGGCTCTGGTTTTCTTCTGTATGATGCACCTGTGAGACAGCTGTCTGTGTGCTTATGTGTGTGTGTGTTTGCACCTAATCTGTGCACCTTCCTCCAATATCCTCAGCTCAATACTGTCCCCTCACACTGTGCAGCACTGATAGCATAGAGTAGCCTGCAGCCAGTGGCGAGTCAGACCCATAGTGGCTTTTTAGTGCAGCTGTAAACGATATGACTTCCATTAAAAGCATAAAAAAACACTGCAGAATGTTTCCCACACAGCTGCATGCTGCTGCTTTCTGATATGCATTCAGTTACTGCCAGCATTTGAACTGTTCTCACTATTACTGTTAAAATAACATCTTCTTCTTCTCTTTGTGCCTTTCTCTATAAAGCAACAGCATCGCTGCATCTGCAGTTTGTGCCTTCAACCTGAGCGCCATCACCCAAGCCTTCAATGGGCCCTTCCGCTCCCAGGAGAACCCCCGCTCCACCTGGCTCCCCACTCCCAACCCCATCCACAACTTCCAGGTGAGTTTCACCACAGAACACAGAAAAGAAGGAGAGTATATAGAAATAGTCACAGTGATGTATAAATATGTATTTATAAATGCAGAAATTCAGTAGAATGCTAATTATTGTAAGTCTGACACTGTTAGCTATGTACTTGTTGCTTCATGTTTCACTGAGGCTGTTCTAAATGTGACCTATGAATTTAACACAGCATGGCTGTAAGGAGTTACATTTAGTGTTGGCTCAGGTCTGACATTGACCCTTCATCACTGATGTTTGAATATTTCAGGTTTAGGCCTTCTCTACACTACTCTGGTTTGTACATTATTCTAACAAAAATCCTGAAATACCTTCACCAATGGCAATAGCATTTATACTACATCAAAATACAGAGAAAGAACACTCCTGAACTGGCTACAGATCTTTCCAAAATGTGAATTTTGCCATTGTTTACATTTTCATCTCAATTGTTAGTCATTTCCTTTTGATATGCGCAGTAAAGGCAGCAGCATCATTTCTAAAAGGCGTTATGTTTTTGAAACCTTGTATTTACAGTGTAGATGGATGTGGCAAAAAATGAGTAAAAAAAACTCTATAAAGTGTTTTTTTTTTTTTCCAATATTTTCACCAAAAAACTGTCATCATTCATGAAAAGGTTCCATGCTGTCTGTAAATAGCAAAGATTCTCAACTCCCTCATTCAAGTCAGACCTTTCTGTCTCATTGCAGGAATTTTAAACATATTGAAAACTTTTGTGACAGTTTTATTTTAAAGTAGTCAGTCATCATGGTGTTTTCAGTTTAGTTGCCTTTAAATGAAAAATGTAAGAAATGTGACTTAGCTTTGGGAGAGGGTTGCAACAAGAAGATTTGCAAAAAAACAAAAACTCAGCTGGGGCAGCAGTGGACCAGAGGAGTGGGTTTTCCAGTGATCAGAGGGTTCTTAGCTCCGTTTCACTCACCTTGTCGTGTCCTTGGGTAAGACATGTCACCTGTGTGTGAAGGTTGGTGTTGGTCAAAGGTGCCGATGGTGCAAAATGGCAGCATCCCCTCTGTCAGACTGCCTCAGGGCAGCGGTGGCTGTGAATAGAGTTTACCACCACTAGAGTGTGAGTGTGTGTGAATAATGGATCATCTGTGAAGCATTTTGGGTGCCTTGAAATGCTCTAAATAAATCTAATCCTTTATTACTATTCTCATCTGTCACAGTTATTTTTAGTAATTACATCATCTGCCCTACCATACATAAAACTTGATGTCAAACTTTAATCCCAACTGATAATTAACAAATGTCCCTAAATGTAAGTCTTACCAACAATCACAGTCCAGGCAGCTACAAGCTAAAGGTTTAATAGTTACAACATTCTGCTCTAAAAGTCAGTCAGCTATTAAAAATAAAACCTAACCAGTTTAACAACATGATGGGCTGATTTGACAAGCAGAAGAAATACTAAGTGATATTTTCTATTGCTCTAATATTTCCATTGCTTTCTCTAAAGGTTGATGTATTTTTTGTAAGCTCCTCTGATGCCTTCCTGTGTGTCCTCTGTAGTGTGGTACAATAGATGACAAGGGTCCTAACGAGGGTTTGACGGAGCGCAGCCTTCAGGACGCACAGCGGCTTTACCTGATGAATGATGTGGTGCAGCCAGAGTCTGTAGATCCGCTGGTCATGCAGGATGACGTCCGGTTTTCTAACCTTGTTGTGGACATCGTTCAGGGCATGGACACCCTTTACCATGTCATGTACATCAGCACAGGTAGGTAGACCTCTGATTTATTCTTATTCCGCTCACATGGTATCAAGTTTTCACATCAAGTGCATATTAAAGCTTAATGTCATTTTGTGTTTCAATTAGAATATGGCACCATCCTTAAGGCACTGGCTACACCCAACAAGAACCTGCAGGGTTGTTACCTGGAGGAGATGGAGCTCTTCCCACCTGGTGTGCGAGAACCAATCCTGAGCCTGCAGATCCTGCACAGTGAAAGGTCACTCTTTGTCGGGCTCAATGAAAAAGTTTTAAAGATCCCACTGGAGAGATGTTCCACCTACAGAACTGAGACGTGAGTAAAGTATCAAATTTCTTTTTATGAATAATGTTCACAGACCCAGACACCATTACCTTGTTTCACATGTAGAAGAAAGCACAAGACTGACTATCAGGCATGTTTCTAGTAGAGTTTATTTGGTTGTGGAGCGATTTAGTACATGGTGCATAAAGTAAACAGTGGAAATCTCACATTAATAATTGTGGAAGTGTCTATTTACCAGTTTGTGATGTTAGCCAACACAATAATGGCTCTAATTCACAAATATTGCTGTGAGATTTGATGTGTTAGGAGCTGAGAGTCATTCATAACACATTCTCTGAGTTCTGACTGAATGCATGAGATGTAGTGATATTGCTGGAGATGATGGTGCATGATTATTTTCAAGATTTCATCAAAATTGCTTTAACACCAATAATTTTCAACATAAAATATTTGTTTGAAACTGACAAGAAAGGAAGTCACTGATGTGCATTTCTTCTCATTTATGTTCTGTGAATGAATAGTTTATTGTGATTTCTTCAGCATTTGTTGCTTAGCACTTTTTGCTGACTGACTGAATCACACCTTATCTCGTTCTTTCTTTGAGATCTTTAGTTTTCATTGATGATTGTACCAGAAACCATTGTTGAAGCCCAGAGCTCTGCTAGGCGAACCCTCTCTGAGCTTGTAGACGTTGCAGGAACATTCTCAGAGCTCATTGCCTCCACATCCTGTCTCACCACTAGCAGTGCTGATGAGCTATGGTGGATAAAACAACAGAACTGGATCAAGACTCATTTTATTTTCTAATATTTAGACCGGGTGGTTAGCACAAACCAGGCTTTTAGAATCCCTGGTGCAGCAACCGCCGTTGAGTCATTCATCCCCATTTAGTGAAAGCTGCTGCACAGTGCACACAGTGACTATTTTTTATTGTTTATTTCATGCTTTTTGACAGTAAATTTATTTTAACCTGTTTGGTCTACAGCTGAAGGCAATTATCTGTCCACAGCAAGGATTAATGTCTGGAAGACCTCACCGGTAATCATTAAAGTCCTTATGGTACCAGACAAATGATGAGGGCGGTATCTCCTTCTGCTCGTTAGGGGGAATAAATTAGAAATAAATTTGTTGTGGTTTTGCTGTAATGGAGTTCTGCAATTACAAAGAAAATACAGCTCTGTCTTTTTTTTTTTTTTTTTTTGTGCCTGAATAAGATTTTTTTTTTTCTGTGTGAAAGTACCGCTCCGACTGACAGAAATGACTTTTTGTGGAAGAGAGACACAGAAGGCCTTTTGCTCCACCATCTCCAGCTTCTGTTATTCATTGGAAAATCTCAGTGCTGAGGATGAGTTTTGGAGGGAAACAGCTCACTGGGTGTTTGTCCAACCTTCTGTATCTCATCAGTGCTCTCAATCAGGACTCTCAGCTGGCCACCGCAGCCCTTCAAAGTCAGCTTCATTTTAGCATACAAATGGCTTGACGCTGTATCTGCTTTGTATGTGTGGAAGCCGGGCCACTTGGTATGATTTATATTTGGGTTGGTGTTTGGACGAGGTCCCTGCATGAGAGGTCAACATGCAATTTCTTTTAAATCTAAACTCTTAGATGCAGCAGCAGCAAGTTCCTCACATAAACACAAATCAGGGTAACCGCCGAATTTAATAAAATGTGGTTGACATGCACAAGATTAGAGTCAGACAGAGAGGTGCAGGAGGAGAGAGAGACGCTGGAAGAAAAAGCAGATCCTTTTCAAGATAATGTGGAGTAAAAAAAAACTAAGAGGAGTGGCCCCCAAGGGTGCCAAAAGGAGGAAAGAAGGAGGGGGCGGAGAAGGACAGAATGCCCTTAATCTGGTTTACAATATTCTGCTCACCTCTGCAGCTCACTCACACTTACAATCTTCCAAATGCACCGCAGTCTAATGTATAGCGAGCTGCAGATGTCAACCTGTCCATCAGGGTGACATCAGCTCACTGGGCCAAACTCAAAAGTAGTAGAGGAAGACGGGTGAGTCAGAAAAAGTGGAGGTTAGGAATATGTGGGTGGTGACTTAACTGCATCTGAATTTCATTTAGCTTTGTTTGTGAAAATATTCTGGAAGTCAGAAGAAAGTTTGGCTTTCTTTTTGACCAGCAGCTGTTTTTTGTGTAGAATAAAATGTTAGTTCATCGACAGAATCTCTGCACTACTGAACTTTAGCACACTTTTTCTGGAGAGACTTACAAACTCCAAAATCACAGCTCTGAAGTCAGAGTTTGGAAGTTCAGCTGTGAGCAACAGATCTGGCAAACTGACTCTCACACACACACACACACACACACAGACACACACACACACACACACAAAGAGCAGAAAAATATCACACACTGATGTAAAACAGTAAAAGTGCGAACAGATATTGGATTTAGATCATGAATGAAGCAGCACAGGTTGATCAGTTTAATCTTTACGTTCATAAAGTTACATCACAGGGCGAAGTTACAAATAAACCTCTCATGTTCACATTCACATTCCACCGACCTTACACTTTCTCACACTAAGAGGTGAAGCTCAATGCAGGGAAATAACAGGCTTTAATCAGAGAAGGCACATTTAGATCTGCTGCATCCATACAGTTGATGTGAGTCAGTGAATGATTGATCAGCCAATCAAAAATGAACCTTTTTTGTTGCTGTTTCTTTAAATGATCCCACCCAATGAATATGAATTGTGTTAAACTGCTCTGGTAAAATGTCGCTGTGTCGCGCCTAAAAGGTTGTTCTACATTTTGCATCGTGTGAGTAAAAGCAAAATGCTCATTTTGTATTTTGATTTGATTTGATAAAATAGTCAAAAAAGAAGAGATTTTCAGCTTCAGTTTCAAAACAGCATTTAATATCTAACAATAAATGTCACTTTATTCTTTAGAAAATAAAATCAGTTATGGGGAAGTATATCTTTTTAAAGCATATTGTTTTTAACTAAGGTAAAAAACCTTAACCCTTCTGCAGCTACTTGTCATGAAGGATGCTAGTTAGCATTACAGTTACTTCAATGTGAAATGGACAACCAGGGTAGGAAAGGGGCAAATGCAGCTATAAAGGAAACATGATGTGTTTGAGTATCATGGTATCCCCTCTGTGTCTGCTGATGAGGCAGCAGCTCAATCAGATAAACGTCAGTCCAATAATATAATGGTTCTTTCATCTTTCTACCACCAGAGATCATTGATCAGCAGTGATATTAAAGAGTTGTTTTTATGACAGGCCAGAAGATTTCTGCACTTAAAACCTTTAAAATCTGAAGTGTAGTTTTATTTAACTCAGTTTTATTAGCAAACGCCTCAAGAGTTCCATTTATCCCCAGTAACAGTAGAGGATTTGCTTTCACCCATAGGGGAAGGGTCCCTTGCACTGGAGCTGAGTACCAGGATGTGTTTGCTCCGATCTCTGGATTGGGAGTAGGTGAGACTTTCTGACCTTGGTCTATTTTTATGCTGTCAATATGGCTGGAAAAGCTAAGCCTGTGTAGAAAGTGATTAAGTCAGTAAAGTCTGAAAATAAGTTTGGGCTACAAACACGTCACCATCACTGACTCTGAGCCAGAGGTTTTTACCCAGAATCCTTGTTTCCCTCTGTCGTCGTGGCATCAAAATATGCAGCTAACGCAACACACAACACCATACATCCCAATGCACACACACTTTCACATACACACACACACATGTCTAGAAGACCCTGACACAGGATTCTATGGTGTACAGTAGATGTTACTGTAACTGTGCTGCATAAACCAGCATCAGTCGTGATGCCCAGAAAACTGAAGGGAGCTGGAAAACCTTCCAAGACAAAACAAAGCTGAAACGTATCTGATCTGAAAGAGCAGTTCAGGAAGTTCATCAATATTTTACCTCAGAGTTTAAGAGGAGAGAGAACTGAACAGCTGAAAGCTTTTTATCCCAAAGCTACAACGTTCAGGTCCAGTCAAACTGCTCCTGGTAACTTCAGAGGTTTGAAATGAAACCACCAATTAGGATGGTGGCATGAAGGTTATATTCTTTCATTATGAAAGCCACTACAAAACCTATCATTCTGTAAACATTACCATTGCATAGCGTTTATGGGTATACGGTATAGTTTTATACTAAGAAGAATGCTGCATTACTCCCAACCTTAGATAAGAAAATAAACAGATGGCTGCAGAAGTATAAGCTGTTTAATGTGTAGTTTTTGTTACGGATCTAAATTAGCATCACTGGTTAGCCACTGGTCATCAAGCATGTGTTGTTTCTCTGCTAAACCTTTTAATACACCAGCTCGCAGACAAACGCTGCAGCTTGTGTGTTATTTGGCACGCGCGCGCGCGCGTGTGTGTGTGTGTGTGTGTGTGTGTGTGTGTGTGTGTGTGTGTGTGTGTGAGTTTGTGTTCATGACTCTGTGTGTTTGTCCTCTATTTGTAGTAATTACATTTGACCTGGCCAATTGGCACCTCTGGCTAACAGCACCACTTCACACAGTTCCTATCTCTCTATCTCACTCTTAGTAAAGTGATTTACTTTGGCTTGTGTAATGTGCTAGCTGAGCCATGATGTTGCTTACAGTGTGTCAACCCTTTTGTCTGCTTTTCAAATATAAAGTGAAACTACTATATTGTGCCATGGTGCTCACATCCACGAAAATCTAAATGCTCATTCGTCAAAACTTTAACCATTTTGAGAACTAATGATGAGCTAGAAGAGGGATGAGAAGACAGGGATAAGGAAGGGAACATTTATACAGAAAAATAGAAAGGCTGAATAGAAAACTGAGACTAATGTTGAGGAGGATGAAACGGAATAAATCAGGCTTTCTGTGGTTCCCGCTGTAAACCCACCGCTCTGTGTTTACATAAACATAATCTTTTATCATAAGAAGTACAAGTGTTCTGCTGGTGAGAGCTACATTTCTGCCTGGAGGGCTTTAGCTCAATTTGCTCTGTAAAAGAGTGTGTTTTTTATCTGCAGTGGTCGCTGTACCGAGGAGCCCACCTGCAGCAGGAGTTTAAAACAACATCAGAAAACCAAAGTGGCTGTTGAGGAAAACCACCAGCCATTAGCATCACTACCACAGACTACATGTGTGTGTTTGTGTGTGAGTGTGTGAGAGAAGCTTCTTCCTGCTGCTGTCTCTGTACCTAAGCATCATTCCTGTAGGAGCATATGGCTGCAGACCTCCCTGCCTGTCTCAGTGTGAGTGGAGCTTACAGACTGAACCCCCTGAAAATCTAATTTACTGTGGACTGTGGTCTGCCAGCAGGCCACTGGAGCTCAGTGCTGCTAAGCCTGTACGGCCAATCAGAGCAGCATTTCACCAGCCAAGGACTGAGCAAGAAAGAGAGAAATTGTCTTTGCACAGTGGATGTATTTATTACTGGTGGAGAATGCTGTTACTTTTATTACAGGCTTTGTTCTGGCTCAGTCTCAATGTAATCATTTTGGTCTCTCCCTCATTCTTACTCTCTCAGCTTCTGTCTGTATTGCTTTCTCACTCTTCTCCTTCTTTCAGCTTCGATTTGGACCGGCGCTGTTTCTTAACCTTCTGTTAAATTCCTTTATGTCGACAGAGCCTTTTTGTTGTTGAGCTCAAAGCAAAATCACTGTAGGGATTTTAGCTCCAGTTGTAAGAACACTGTGTTTATGTACAGTCTATTAATGACTGCCAATCAAAAATACTGCATCTGATTTCTCAATGACTTTAGATCTCAGGCGAGGTTCCTTACCTTGTGAGAAAGCTGTCTCTTTGTTTAGATTAGTTCTAATGAATCCACTTGTGGTCAATACCCAAAGGTTTGTACCAATCAGCATTCTTCAGCAGATCTTTAGTGTTGGGGATTCATTAAGCCTTGACACTCTTATGAACTTTAATGACATCCCCTTCTCAACCCATAGGGTTTCATGTGGAGCTGGACCACTGTAACAGCTTTAACTCTCCTGAGGAAGCTTCCACTGGGTTTAGTTTAGGAATTTCTGAGCTTTTATCCAGAGGAGGATGTATGAGGTCAGGTACTGATGTAGGACAGGAAGGTCTGGCTTGCAGGTTCCAATCTGATTCATCCTAAAGATGTTCTGTGCTCATCCATGATGCAATCTAATGCATTGATTAGGTGGGATGTCCCAGTATGTTTGGCAATATATTACACTTACACAATTCTAATCTAAAAGAAATTATAGCAGTTCATTCAAAATACCAGTTAAAGCCATTACATCATTGTAAATTTCCATTAAATTACTATTTATAAATACATTTATCCATCCATCCATCCATTTTCTGTAGCCGCTTAGTCCTCCACAGAGGGTCGCGGGGGGAGCTGGTGCCTATCTCCAGCGGTCAAGGGGCGAGAGGCGGGGGACACCCTGGACGGGTCGCCAGTCCATCGCAGTAAATACATTTATGATTATTGGTATAAAAAGTGGTAGCAGCTAGCTGTAGCAGTCTGGGAAAAATATACAGCAAGAATACCATAATATTGGGATAATTGTGTAAGTAGGTGTAATGTAAAGTATTTCATAGTATGAATTGGAGATGGTAACAATTCATGTTGGTCTTGGCCCCATTTAGACTGTTAGCTCATCAACCTGATCAGAGCAGTCCTCCAAACAGAGAGAGTTTATTAAAACAGGTTAAATTCTAATTATTCATAATGTTTTCACAGAAACCAAACAGGAATTCTTCAGCTTTTTGTCTGTTAAGGTTTTTTATTCTATTTATGTCCATAGTTTCTCCATAAAGTCCCAGGTTGTCAGTTTGTGTTTATTGGAGTTTTGCTGATGCCAGATGCACTAGTTCAAACACCAACTCAAAGTAACTCCTGGGTAGTTTGTGAGTCTGAAAAGTATTTTCTTCTTTTTTCCCCCATTTATTTATTTCCTTCCCAGACCTGACACTGTCATTCTCCACCTTCAAATTGGGCTTCATTGGCTGTATTAGCACTGAATGCTAGCAGGAGTCCTCAGGGTTTCCTGCTAATCATGAGCAGACTTCCCAAATGGCCAGCACAGTGCAGAAAGAAAAAAAACATCCAAACCCTCCAGGGACGGACGCTCACGCCTCCAGAGAGGGTGGTGAACGTCTGTTCGTGGCTCCTGACAGTTTCCTTCTAGTGGAGGCTGAGAGGCTGACATATGTGCTTCTGAGTCAGACCCTCCAGACAGCCCAACTTAATCCAAAATCATCAGCACTACAGCTAATAATAACCGAATGTAATCCATAACTTATCAGTTCTGCTGATCATATCTGCGAGCAGTAGGCTGCCATTACAGATGGAGTGAAGAGTTATTTTTTATGTTTAGTTGTTAAAGGACCTGTAATAAAAGGAGACACTGGTTTTTACAGCGTTCACAAACGATTTAAGAAGCCAATTACAGATCCAGACAGAACACAGCAGATTTATTTTGTCGTGCTAGTCTTGCAGACATATTGTTATATGGGCTGGTGATTTTTGCAGCTCAATTTAAAATTTAACAGGCTGTGTTCAGTAGCTTCTCTGTTTCAATAAAGTGTCCCACCAGGCATATATACCACTGAAATAAACACTGACTGCTGCCCCGTAGCCCATGGTGGAGCCAGAGAGGTTTTTTAGATAGCAAAGGTGATGCACGAGGTTCCAGAGTTCGTTGATTTAAGAGTTACTTTTCAATTTCATGCATTCAGGTTATTTATTGATGCAGATTTATTTTATAAATTACATTAAACATTTAACTGATGCTGTTTGCATCAACACTCAATGCAGAATTGTTTTTCTAAGATAATTTTAAAATAAAAAAAATGTTTTCAATATCCAAGAGACATAAACAGTACTTCCCTGTCCTACTTGTTCCTTCTCTCCTTCCACAGTCCTTCTGGTTGTTTCATGTTTGCTATTCCTCAAAAAAAAAAAAAAAAAAGTTTTGTGAGGACTAAAATCACCAGGAGTTTACTGTCATTAAAAGGTCAAAACGTTCAGCACACCATCATTTATCCTACAGCACTAAGTCTTAAAAATGGCCGCTGGTGAAAAAAACAATTTAAGAACATGTGACAGCAGACCTTCACTGTATCCCAAAGGCACAAAGCACTACAGAATAAAACATTATATCCATCATGCCTGACTATACTGTACTTTAATAAAGGAATCGGTGCTTATTTCATGATGTTTTTATTTTAAATCACAACTTTAGGATCTGAAAACCTGGGTTTATTTATGATATTTACAAAATTCATGACTCTTGAATTAGCAGTTTTAAACTGTGAGCTCAAATTATAATTGACTATTGTAGTTGGAGCTCCTGCTCGTGTCGCTCCTTTAACTCCCTCCTCTCATCTGGCCTCAGGCTTTCTTCCACATCCAAGTCTCTAGGAGCTTCTGTGAGCTCAGCTGTCAACCGCAGCCTCCAAAAGCTGGTTAAAGTCATTCATGTCAAATTTCTGTGCAGGCTGGCAACCTGTTAGAAATCACTTTGTTTAATTGGCCAAGACAACTTTATTGAGCAACACGTTTCAGCTTGTGGCTTCCATCAAGTTCCTCACGCAACATTTAAAGTTCAGCATTTTAAAACAAAACAGGCACTGACAGAAACAAGTTAAATCAGTAAATATCCATCCATTGTCTTCAGCTTATCAAGAGCAGGTCATGGAGGTAGGAGATCCAGGAAGGAAGCCCAGACATCTCTATCCCTAGACTCTCTCCAGGTCCTCCTTGGATTTCTCAAGGAATTTCCAGGCCAAAGAGGATATACAGTCCCTCATCTCAGTGAGACGTTCCCAGAAGATGTTCAAAGGGAGGAGACCAGGAATCTGAACCACCTCAGCTGACTGCTTTCAGTGTGGAGGAGTATCTGTTCTATTCCAACTTCCCCCCAAATGAGGAAGCTCCTCAACTTATCTTCAAGGCTGAGACTGGCTGCCCTTCGGAGGAAGCTCGTGTCAGCCTGCTGTGTCCAGGATGAACCACAGGGCTGGGTTTCTGGTCTGCTCCATGGATCAAGTGTTTAAGTTTCACAGGTTGTCAGTGATGATGTCATGATGTCAGCGTATTACCTCAGACTGAAGTGAGGGCTGCTTAATTTTCTCTTCCAGTTACAAAGTTTCCTCATATTTACAGTCCAGAACTAAATGGATCTTCCCTTCAGGTCCAGCTCATCTTTTAGAACACAGTGATGATAAAGTTTCAAGGCCTTCCACCTGTCTTTAATGTTTATCTCATCCTTCCATAGCAGATTTACTATTTTCCCCACTCAGCTGATCTCTGTAATGGCGTCTTGTAGTTGAGTGTGTTGGTAATCAGAACTCTTCAGCCGTGATGATCATGCAGAACAACTAATCAAAGTCATCACAGATACAATACGGCTGACCTTGAGCCAGAATGGCAACAAGCACACCTCGCCACCCTCTCAAATGAACCATTACGTTCACTGAAGTGTGAATTTGTTGACGGCCTCATTATGATTATTGTCTCATCTACAGAGGAGATGTCGTTCAGCGTCAGTGGAATAGATTCACGTCAGACGGAAGGTGTCAGTCAGTGCATCAAGAAGTCCTCCCCCCCCCCACACTCCACCCCCCTACGGACTCACTTCAGATGTGCTGACTAAGCAGGAATGTCTTTATTGGATGTAAACTGACCTCAGGTTCACCGGGTCGCTCTGGCCCTGTGGCACAAAGAGCTGGATCAACACAGAGAGTCTCCTCTGCCTCCCGGCTAAACACCGCTAGGCTCTTCAAATAAACCACAAAAAGCCTGTGCCAAGAAAGAAGAAAACAAGGCTCTCTCTTTCTCTCCTCTGATCAGAATGGAAGGAGCTGAGGAAGAGACGCTACAACACTGTAATTAAGGAGTTGAGAGGGGGAAGTAGGGTCGATGAAGAGAGGAATGCAGAAAGCGAAGGGAAGCCTTTGAGAGGGAGGCGTTATTCAGTGGATGCCTTTTATTCAGCGTTCCTGAGGCATCCAGATCGGCTCTGGCGGCTTAGCCTCGTCATTAACAGCTTTAGATTTAATTAGCAGTCATTAAGCTTCTGTTTTACTGGAGGAGCTTACAAATATTTAATCACTGTTTGGGTAATGTACCATGTGTACTGTTGTTGATATGAATGCAAGGGAGGAATTATGCTTTGAAATCTCAGATATTTGTTCTTTTCTCTTTCCTCTGTAACACAGCTGTAACAGAGGAAGTATTTATATCATGGCTTTGGCATTAAGGTGCTGATTTATCCTCAACCCTGAAACTGGAAATAGTTTTATATTAAATGGTGTTAATTCAGATCCCCCCCCCCCCGTACTCACTATATGATCGTTCTGCAAGACATCCTGGAAACTTGATGTTCACTGAGGACCCTGCTGTTGGTTTGATCTCCAACAATGAGTTTATGTATAGGATGGAGAAGAAGAGCTCGCTGATGGTCTATTTTTAACTGTAAAATGTGTCGTTGTTTATATTTGCCTTTGTATTTTTATTCTTGGCGTAGACTTTGCCTGGAGGCGAGGGACCCCTACTGCGGTTGGGATTTCAGGCAGCGCAGATGCACCACGTTGGAGGAAAGTTCCAACATGAGCCAATGGAAGCAGAACATCACCATCTGTCCAGTAAGAATGACATCACTGCAGCATAGAGCTGAGACACATCATCCAGTGGGTTTTGCCGGTTCTGACAGCAGACAGTAAATCGCTTCAGAATGTATACGGCTGCTTCAGTCTCCTGTCACAGGATTAATAAACAGCGTAACCCACTGGAACCAAGACGGCCCCAACCATCACATGTTAGACACATGATGTTAGGTCTGGGATCAGGAGGTTTTCCTCTAAAAACCTTCTCCCTCTTATCATTCTTAAACTTAATAGACTGATTTGTTTCTATCATTCATTTAGTCATTCAGCCTGAAGGTGTCTATAAACATCTATAACGATATGTCAGCTTTCTCCTCATAAAGTGTTCTTCATGAGGTGAAAATACCCAGAGGAAGCACAGACAGAAGCCAGTTGTTCCAGGCAGCTGACATCTTCATTTCATTCAATGTGTTTTCTGACACAACATCACAATCAAGTTCTCCCCTAATGAACAATGTTTGCTCTCCAGCTGCAGAACCAGACAATCAACGGAGTATTCGGACCCTGGTCACCATGGCAACCCTGTAACAACGATGACCCTCTTGATGGTGCAAGCTCCTGCTTGTGTCGCTCCAGGTCATGTGACAGTCCCGCCCCACGATGTGGAGGAAAAAACTGTGAAGGCCCCACGATTGAAGTTTCTAACTGCTCAAGGTAGGAAAAAATAGAAGTACCATCTAGGATTTTTTTATGATTTAGACGTTTAACTGCAAATTAGTACAAAAAAATAATTTTTTTAAAATAAATTTTAAAAATGAAGGTTTATTTTTTGATAAACCATTAACTGAAATAGACCAAATATGTGCTCAGACATTAAGAAAGAATTGGTTTGAGTCCTGCTTTAATCTGCAAAACTTTGGAATGAAAATTGTAAAGTTTGATTTTCATTTTTTCTTTTATTATTACCGAGATGTGTTTTCTGTCTAAATCAAGAAACAAAAGGCATTATTCAGACTGGGTTATAACTAATATTGTCTATTATTCATAAAGGTACACTATAATTATTCTCTTTTACTTAAAATTCCATTTTATTAATACATATTTTAAAGGGGATTTTGGTAGTTCACAAAAAAAGATTGTTTTAAAAAAGTAATAACTATCTGACAAATAAATCCATCTCAAGAATCTGAGATTACGTTGAAGAGTGACAGTTCTATTTTTATACATCATTTTAAGCCCTCCCCTTTTACAATGTTTGTCTTTTTGATTTTATTGTCCATCTTAAGTTAATTCATCTTTATTGTATTTGTAACTGGAGCTCTACTGCTTTCATACACTATTCACATTTGGGCATTGCTAAACTTTTGTCCTAAGTAGTAGAATATAGTAAAGTAGATGCTCTGCAGGTAGAACATGTTTGGAAATTTAATGTATAAAAACACACATTGAAGAAGTTATTTTGAATCATCTTTAAATAACAAAAATAGCACTTTGAGTGTTTTTGTAATAGGAATTTTTAATATATCTCTCATTTTCCACTCACAGCACATACTTTTCTTGCATTAATTAAATATTACAAGTCACAAATATTGATCCAGTCTGCGTTCTGAGCCTGTTTCCCAGCAACTAGATGGAGCCATCTAAGGATAATGAAACAGGCCTGTCTAATTTAAGTAAATTCTACCTAATGATCCCATCCAGTGAGATATTTTGTTAAAAACATCTGTTTTAGGATCATGACTCAACATCCTCGCATCCCTTCGCTCCATTTTTCTGTCAGCGTGTTTCTAAGTGACTTTGATGCATTCACCTAAGGGAGCAATTGACACTCTGAGCACACAGAAGAGCGATAGTGAAAGTGAGGAATCTAACTAGAAAACTAAGGTGACATCAAGTTTCTCATAGTGACATTTGTCAGTGCCTGTGTCTTCAGGGGAAAGAGCCAATCAGAAAACAAAGACACAGAGCTTAAACACCTTCACTCTGCAGGATATATGCCAGATTTAATCCTTGGTGTTGAAATTAAATTGTGCTTTTGCAGAAAGTGGCAATTAAATCATGAGGAGAGCCATGCAGGAACAAAGCACTTAAGCAAATTGAATGAATGTTTCCCAGTCAGACTGAGCTCTCTCTGTGTTCTCTTGCATTTCTTCATTCAGAAGTTCAGAATTAGAGCAATAATTGGATGGCTTTAGCTAAAAGGCTTTTTTTATCACACTGTTTAAAAGAATGCTAAATAATTGGTGAATAATTAAGCTTCTGAATAACTGTGACATGCGTTTGTTGCCATAGAAACGGAGGCTGGACACCCTGGTCGTCTTGGGGACAGTGCAGCACAACCTGTGGGACCGGCTTCGAGCTGCGCCAGCGTTCCTGTAACAACCCGTCACCTCGACACGGGGGCCGTGTGTGTGTCGGGCCGAGCAGGGATGAACGGTGAGAATCAAAACATGCACATAAATCCACACCAAGAGTTCAGAAAACGATAGCTAGATGTAGTCTGTGTTGGCAGTACATTCTTAACTGAAGTTCTAGAAAATATTTTGACTGAATCTGAGCTGAATTAAAGTTTTTAAAAGCTAAAAAGCTTTAAAAGTTAAAAAAGCTTTTATTTTGAAAGCTTCTCGTGAGTAAAGTAACCATGAAAGTGCATAATTGTCTGATTAGAAAAATCAATTTATGACTTAAAAAGTTTAAGTAATTTTTAGGGGGGTTATTGCTTTAATCTTGTAAGTTTTTATGTTTCTTTCCATGTATAGGTTGAGTACATTTAAACATTTGTATTAATTTGCAATAAAAACACTAGGAGTAGAACTGTTGCTCCTCCACATCAAGAGGAGCCAGCTGAGGTGTTTCAGGCACCTGGACACGATGCCTCCTGGACATCTCTCTGACAATTATTATTATCATTTTATTATTTTTAAATTAATGTTTATATCTTTCCACGTAGAATTCTTCAAATTCATGTCCAACTCCAATTCTCATTCAATTTTATTTGCCCACATTCAGCTGATTCAAACTCTGCCACCATCTCACCAGATTCTGCAACGAGGGCGTATCGTGTCCTCAGCCGATCTTTTGGACCCCGTGGGGCTCGTGGACTAAATGCAGCACAGAGTGTGGCGGAGGCGTCCACTCCAGGGTCCGAACCTGTGAAAACGGCAACACGTGTCCAGGATGTGCACTGGTAGGAAACACACACAAGAACACACTCAGGCATTAAAAATGACTAAAATAAGCACAATTCATGAGTGGATTTTGATTTCAAAGGAAATAAAACTGTGGGAAGCAAATACGTAGATTTCTGTCTCTTTATCAGTTGACTAAAACAGAAAAACATGTCCCCACTAGTTCTTGTCACAGTCAGTTTTACCCATGGGTCTTATTGGGAGATTCCTCTTTTAAAAGGACAAAGCTACATTAAAGGAGGTCGACATGCCTAAGTTAGCATGCTGTTTGATAAACTAGAGGATAAGATACAAAATGCCCAAATAAGTATGGTTTATTTGACCATAATGCATAGCAACATGTTAGGTGAAGCTGTGGTGGAGGGCTGATGAGTTGGGCCTGTTCTGCAGCCGCAGCATCTGAACACCTTGCAGTCAGTGAGTTGATTGTGAACTCCTCTCTGCACCAAAAGTATCCTAGATACGTGTCGGGATGACAAAACACAGGAAATCTACATCAGAATGGTCTGAAAAAACCAGTTGATTACCCACTGAAATCCAGACTAATTCAGATGTTTTGGAGGAAATTTGGAATAAACAAACTTAAGCAAAGCTGAAAATAAAAATGATTCCTCTTCAACGATACGAAAGACAAATGAGATGATGCTCAAACTCAGAACCATTCTGCTTCAGGAGTACAAAGCCTGCAACCTGGAGGCGTGTCCAGAGGTGAAGAGGAACACACCGTGGACACCCTGGATGCCCGTTAACGTAACGCAGGGCGGAGCTCGTCAAGAGCAGAGGATGCGTTACATGTGCCGAGCTCATCTGCCTGATCCCCATGAGCTGCAGATCGGACGGAGGAAAGTGGAGACGCGCTTCTGTCCAAACGATGGGACCGTGGTCTGCGAGACAGACAGTAAGTAGAAGAAATATAAAGGCCAGTAATAAGTTGAATTGTTTTTCCTTTGAATGTGTCACGGTTCCAATCTCAAAAACCTATAAGCAACACGTGGCTGGATATACAAGATGAGCTCAGATTTGAACCCAGATCATTCTTCTCTTAAACCTAACAGCTCGGCTAGGTCAGGGTGATGGTGATCTTTAGGACAAAATCCTAAAGTTTTAGAAGACAAGGAGGGCCTTTACTGCAGCCCGTCAGTGTCACCAGAACAGAGACAAAATGCAGCTCTTTCCCTTCAGTTTGTCTCTGTTCTCATCCAGTAACAACCAACGTGAAGCTCAGTGTGACGCGTTTACAACCGTTTCTACAGTCAAACCACTTTTAGTGAGTAGCTGTTGGACTGAATGCCTCAGTCTTAATGTTGTATTTTATTTTGATTTAGATGTGATCAGCAGTGCATTGCCTGCCGTTCTACAGTTCATTGACTTTTCTATATTTCCTTTCACCAAGTAGATGATAACTTCAGCATCATGAATTCATGAGATCTTTCTTTAGGCTTTCTGAGACCAATTTTTTCCTCTCTTTTTTTTTGTGTAGACATCAATGATTCAAAGATTGATGTGGAATTTTTCTATAACTTTATGAGTTTTTTAGATGAGGAGAGTTCACTATTTTAGCACCTAAGTGCTCAAACAACCCGAGGCGGCTTGAGAATGTTTTCCTCTTTAAATGTTAGGGTTTTATATATCAGCGCATAAAAACAGGTAATCGTTAACATGTTCTACAATTAATCGAATCTAACCTCAGTGTACACAAACATTAAACTAATGTTGGAGACATTTGGAACTATTTGCTAACGTGGTTCATTTAGTGCAGACAAAAGACACACCACCTCTTGTGGTGCTTTGGTGGCATTACAATAACCATAAGCTACAGTTCCTCCTGTTGAAAGTAGAACAATTAACAATGAAATTCAGAATACAAATTGTCACAATTTAATCAAACATAAAACACCATAAAACATTTTTAATTTCTAAAAGAAAGTCATTTTAAATCACGCTCGTTGACTTTGGAAACAGCTAGCTGAAGTGGTGCATTTAGCATGGACAGAGGCACATATTAGTGATATTTCTCTGAACTTTTTACCTTTGTTTCTGTTTCTGCTGGATAATCATCGCCTCCTTGTGGTGATTTAGTGACATTACTATTCGTTGTAACATGCAGCTCCTTCTGTCGTAGAAACAAATCATTTTTGTTATAAATTTACTGTAAAAGTGTTGGGAATTTGTTACTCTGACTCATCCAGTTTCTAAATATAAGAAAACACGTTGTTTTATTTTCATTCTGTTGTTCTGGTGATTTTAATATTTTTAATATTATAAGGGGAAATCAACCCTTTTGTTTGTTTGTTTGTTTTTATTTTGCCCTCTCCTATTCAAACACAAAGGTCAGACTGATAACAGCCTTCAGGAGGCCTGAACCATTCAGGGAGCAGAAGTCAAGCTAACAATAAAAACAGTGATGCTTGAGCTCAGTAACTTGATGAATGACTCTAAATGAGAACACTCACACTAAATCTAGCATCAGCTGAGCCTTCTGTTTGCATGTTTGTATAAATAGCACAGGAAAAGATGACCTGGCAGAAACAAGCTGAGTACAAGAATCAAAAGTCTGCTAAATGCATCTGGTGCTTCCTGAACGTCTCTTAAGGTGACTTTGCTCTCAAACATTACCATAAAAATCATCAGTTAGATGAGTAGAAGTGACCAGATGGTTTGTAGTTGCAGCTGAAGACCTGAGGGCAGTTTGACCTAAACTCCACCAGCATGTTAACTTCCTCTCTGCTGTCTGTTGGAGTGTTTCTTTCCTTCTTCATCTCAGTGAGGATGTTGGTTTCAGGTCTCAATCAGAGACAGCTGAAGACACAAAACACAACACAACCATTTCTGGCATTAAAGACCCTGACATCCACCTGTCAGGGGAGACGTTATATTAAAAATGTGTGTGTTATCATATTTACAGGAAGATATAAAGTTGACTAATCAACAGATAACTAACTGGGAGTTCTGGAGCTGTCACTTGGAGAGATGGTTGTGGACATGTGACCCAGTGTTACATGTCTGATGGTGACTTTGTGCAACAAGGCATCATGTAAAGCTCCCTGAAGGCTGAGAGAGTTCAACTTTTCAATCTACTTAACATTCATTCCCTCTGCTGTCCAGTTCAACAGGATACCTTGTGTACTATACACACAGTGCAGTATATGTACCACACATAAATACTTACTGCTGTAGCCTCGTAGTGGGAAGGCAGCAGCGTGCACAGATTTCTCCCTGTGGAAGTGTGACATGTTGAAAAGGACCCTCTGTTGGACCTGTTAGCTCCCCTACATGCTGTTAGTGACCGGGTCACAGTCCAGTACTCCACATACACACCAATACAACAAGAGCTGCACACAGCTACAGTCCGCTGCTCTCCACTGGTGGCTTTCTCACACACCCTTCTCCTAAATCGATTACCTGTCTCTCCCTGTCAGCCTCCTGGGGGTCTGCATCGACTCTAACAAACTGATGAAACCCTGACAGCCGGAATACATACGATACAGAGAGTCTGAGAGGAAAGAAGAAGAAATATGCCTACTGGCAAAGTCATGTACACTCCACATGCTCCCCGTTGTTCTTCACATTATTTAGACTCTGAATATGACAGCACTGCAAAGCTTCCTGTCTTCATTTATAAACTAGAACTTTTTTTTATCTCTGTCTGTAGACCTTGTGGAGGAACTTCTAAAAACACCAGTGGTGAGAGTGGCTGGAGCAAGCTGGTCCTCATGGGAGACCTGGTCCAGCTGCTCACAGAGCTGTGCCAAAGGCTACAGAACCCGTAGACGGACCTGTGCCGGACCAGAGGGGAAGAGCGCCCCCGTGGCCTGCCGTGGTTCTCCTGTGGAGTACCAGGACTGTAACGTGCAGGCATGTTCTGGTGAGTAGAGCGCCCTAACCCCAACACTACAGGCTCTGTCAAATGTCAGACTCATAATAAATATGTTTAGATCTTTTTAGCCCATAATGTGTTCATGTACAGTTTTAAAATGGTAGGTTTATGTCTTTACATCATTTCCTCTCATGTTTAAGCACTTTTAGATCCTTCAGGAGCAGTTGCTCGTGTTTTAAGGGATGCATATTTCTCTAGAGGGAGTGATTCTTCACCTCAGGAGGAGGAGGAGCTCACAAGAGATGGACCAATAAATCAGAGCTTCATCTGCAGTAAAGACAGGGTTCTTATGGGTGCTTGAAATCCTTCAAAATGCTTGAAATTTAACATGGTATATTCAAGGTTTTGAAAGTGTTTGAATTTTTAAAAAATAATTGAAATGACTTCAAACTAGATTCTCCAAGAGCATCCCCTGGTGATCAGAATCAGCCAATATTCACCATGACTGACTGATCGGAAACTCAAAAATCTGATTTCTTCTTTTGATTCATGAACTCACCATTGCAGCGTGCTTCATGCAAAAGTTTTTACTCCCAGAGTCATAATTTTCAAGTTATTCAGAATAAAAAAAAATATGTCAGATGAATCCTTTTCATTTAAAATTTTTACCAGCAGGTCACAACTAAACAAAACTCCACTATCGGTATCAGCCCATGCTTTGGGGGGTTTATGTTTACATCCCATTGGGGGAAGAACACCCAGAAGTCAGTGGAGGGTTAATATCCTCTCTGACCTGGGAGCACAGGATGAGCTGGAGAGTGTCTCTGGAATATCTGGGTTCCCTCCATTGACCTGTTGCCTGTATGAACCAACCATAGCAGAGAAATGTAACTTTTATCATCTGTTAAAATAGGAAGACACATAACAGTCATTTATTAGCTCGAAGCTAACTTCCAGTACATTCATAAAGAAAAGACCAGCCAGATAAAGACAGAGTGAGGTCAGTGACAGTAGCAGAATTCTGTTGAGTGGACCATTAACTTCATTAGCTAATGGTTACCAGCAGCTGTAGCAGGGCAGGAGGAGTTCTTGAACAAATGAAGTTATCTATTTCAAAGTCCTCATCAAACCATTTTCAGCTGACTAGAACTCTGCTGATCACAGACTGGAACGCTCGCAGACTGACTTATTAAACACACTGAGCGCGCGCGCACACACACACACACACACACACACACACACAATAGCTGGTCTTAAACAGAATCCTAAACTCCACTTAGGAGATTGAGTTTAATATTCATGCTTGGTGCCTTATGAATTATTGATTTATGATTGGTTGCTGCTGATTGAATTCCAGTGGTGTATTTAAGTGTTAGTTGTTGGTATTCAAATGAAATCCACAGTGGTTCAACCAGCAGCTGATGGATGCAACCTGAGAACGATGCAGCTAGGCGGGCTTGTGTTCATCTCAGTAGCCAATAGAAAAGCTTTTTGTCAGCGCCGTCACGTTTCCAGCCAGCCTCGTCCCGTGTGCTCCCAAAAGACACGCAGGTGAGAAGGACGAGGCCAGTGATAAACGAGAGAATGAGAGCGAAATAGTAATTGATGATGAAATTAGAGAGGGGGTTGGAAGTAATATAGATTGCAGAAAAGATTAAAATGAAGTGATGTGTGAGTGCAGTGAAAGCAGGTGTCTGTGTGGCCAATCAGGTGGCAGTCAGTGAGTCAAAGTTAGACACAGATCCAATTATAGGTTTCTTTTTTGGATGTTCTGACTGAAAAACTGCTCCAAAAGTTTGCATTCATAATCTCATTTCCCAGCATGAAGTGACATGAATGGGTTCAGACCTGCAGGCAATTTGAAATCCAGTCAGCTTTCAACAAGTGTTCTTGAGTCAGTCACAAAGCTGTTTGGGGAAAAGTCTCCAAGTTTAGTTAAGATAAAAACTCTCTCATTCAAATGCAGAAATGATATTTAAAAAGCTTCCTCAGTTTCCCCAAGTTTGAAAAGCTCCTCATAGGTGGGTTTTGTGTTTTGAAAGGAGCACCCAAGCAAACAATACATCATTAAAAGGAACATGATGGCCTCAGACAGGATAATGTAAGTGGATAAATACAACAAAAAGCTTCTCCTTTTCATGGGGTTTTGAATCGTGTGCTAACTAAAGCAACATGAAAAACTATTTGGTATTTGCTCAGATTATTTTTGTCTGATGTTGAAATTTGTTTGAAAATCTGAAATATGTGACTAAAAATGAAAAACAGAAGGAGTAAATATCACATCACACTAACTTAGCTCACAGACTAACCTGGGCTAAAGCTAGATTAGCATTCTCTTAATTATGTGAAAAAACCCATTCCATTTTGACTTTAATGGGTCTAATCCATCTTTACCAAGCCGTTGCTAAGAGATTTATTTTGACTGACTTCATGATTTTTTTTGTATTTGTGAAGCAGCTTAACATAATAAAAGCATAGCAGGCAAGAATACTTAACTTTGTAAATATAGACTTTGATAAATGTAATAAAAAATAAAGTAATCATTCATAAAAACAGTTTAGCAGTCAGGAGTTTGTTCTGTTATTCAGTGAGTCAGATGGGCTCAGCCAGCCTAATAAATAGCCAGTTAGTAATCGAGTCAGTCAGGCAACGCTGTGACCAGCTGTGAGAGCTAGTCAGAGTTAAGTGGTCACAGCCTGTTTTACTCCATGTCACACTTACCCAGCCGTTTTCTGCAGCCCTGTGATGTTACCTGGCAACGCCGCCTTCCTCCTCCAGTCAGACATCAGCCAGTCGACCATCCGGTCAATTAGTCAGTCACGCTTTTCTGATTAGATCAGATGAAACATTAATAGTCCCTATAGGAAGAGTAAATGAATACATGACACAGGAAGGAAGCGATGTGGGATAAAACACATGCAGTGAGACGATGAGTTTCAGTGTTCAAAGAGACAAAAATAAAATAAATGTGACAAGCATGCATGTTAACAAAGAAAAAGACAAAGTGTTGTTCTTGTTTCTGGACCTCAGCGTTCCTGTCTCTACATTCTGGTCTCAGATGGTTTTTACTTGCAGCCCTGAGAGGCTGCAGTAATCCCTGGAGGACTAATTGACAATTAGAATGCAAAGAGGAAGGCAAGTCTTTAAACACTGACTATTAAAATGGCATCAACTGTATTAACATGCTTTGTTTTTTTAAATTAAAGTACCATGCCTTTTAAAATTATTCATGCTCCACTGGAAGTCCTGCCTGCTGCTGTATTTATCTCTCTAACGACTGGAGAATTGATGATTTTGCTTCATTAAAGTCTGTAGTTCTGTCAGGTCTGTAGGTGTTGAGTTTTAAACCAGTGTTGTTGAAGAAGATCAAATTGTAAAGAAAATATTAGCTGTTCAGCTAAAACCATGTATCTTTTACTTTTTGACTTTTCAAAGAGAAGTTATAGAAAGAGTTTTCCTTTTGTGACTGCGTTTTGTTTTGTTTTGTTTCATTTCCTGAAAAGATCAATTTTTTAAAATGCATTTTTTTCTCGGCAGCAACAAAATTCAAATTTTCTGTTTGAATTTGCTAAATTGGACACTTGAATTTGTGCAATTTTTGTGCAAATGTAATAATTAGGTCACAAAGTCTCTTCATTTCTTTATCATTTATATTATTTACAGTTTCTGCACACAGTGTCAGATTCTCTTCAAAACATCAAAACAGTCCCCAACTCCTCCTCAAACGTGTAAGAATCATAGAGTTCCATTACAAATAGTGTAGTAAAACAAAAGGAAAAATATTTTAGATTTCATTTTTTAAATCATATGAATTGCTCTTACTGTGTATAGCATCTCAGAGAAAAGCAGCATCCAACACAATATCATAAGGATTTATGCATGTGTGTTACAGTGAAAGGTGCTTGGTCCTGCTGGTCTCCCTGGTCCCAGTGCTCAGTGGGCTGTGGTGGAGGCCACTACCAGCGGACTCGCTCCTGTAACAGCCCCCCGCCTGCCAGTGGAGGAGACATCTGCATCGGCCTGCACACTGAGGAGGCACTGTGCAACACACACCCATGTGACGGTAAGGCCGCTTTGAGGCATCTCCAGGCCAGGAATCATTCCACATCATGTCGTCCCTGTGTCCCCGTTCGGTTAAATTTGTTGGTTTTTTTATCTTTTCCTAATGAATAAAGCAGGGTAAATGAGCTGAGAAAACAACCTGTTCTCCCACTGAGAGCCTCCTGCTGTGCTGCTGGAGCTCAAAGCACCATGGGAGCTTTTTCTGTTAAAAAAAAAACAAACTTAAAGCCTTTTGTACAAATGGAAATTTTAAGCATAGGTGAATACTCACATAAGCCAAGATCAAAGACATAAAAGTATTTATAGCTATGTAATTATGGATCATAACAAATATTTTTTTTTCCAAATTTAAACTCTCATATTTTCCCCACATTTCAGAAAAGTTGTCTCATTTCAGCAGCTTCCTGCCTCGGTTCAGTTCTGCTGTAAACGCTCACCGAAAACGCCCCCAGTCATTTTTCTTTCACATGGTTTCACTTCCCTCCTGCCCGGTTTGAAAGTTGCATATGAGATAAAGTTTGCTGCCTTCGCTGAGCTCACTGCGGAGGAAAATTGAATTTTGTTTTGTGCACTCTCAGCACAGAAAAGAAGCCGGTATGCCTCTGACTTCATATTCTGCACACAGTAAAATCCAGTGAACATCTGTGTGTTTGGACAGATCCAATCACAAATCTGGATCTTACTGTTGCTCTTATTTACCAAAAAAATCACTTCTATAATTGTTTCTTAGTAAATGTTGATAGCATGTTGATCTGTAGTCACCTCACTGGTTTCAGTCCAACATTTCTTTGACAAACTTCTAGTTGATGGTTTGATAACTGTTAAAGCTAGCAAAATGTTGCTTCCAAGAACTGTATGGGTTAACCTTTCACACCAAAATGGTTTTAACCAGTTACTTATTTATTTAATATTTAATCTAAATGACTTGCAGTAAGTCTCGTGTTCCACAACAAAACGTCAGGGAGTTTAAAGTGGGAACACATTCTTTGATAAGCAGAGGAATATCCTGGTTTGTACATTTTCAGGCTGAAAAGCTAATTTTGCTCTGTGGGAAGCAGTTTTATGAATCTATTGGTTGCACAAGTGTTCGTCATGCTGCACAATTTTAATAAAAGACCAGCTGCCTGAAATCCACCATTCACTTTACTAGAGTTTTACAAATACAGGACAATACAAAGGAAACGGCTTCAGAGAGCAGAGTGGCTTTTATTGTGCAAGCCCTCCAAACAGTAGCACGACCACAAACCCCTAATCATTAGTGTTAATGCCAATTTTTCATTAACCAAAAAAAGGATTGCTGTTGTGGTCTGTGAGCTGATGCAGAATGATGCTAACTTCATGCACCTTCCTGCTGGAGTCTTAGGGATGACACTGGGTTAAAATTGAGTGCACAGCTGATTATGTCAAGTATAGACCATGTTTGTTATAGACCCATTGTTATGTAAAAGGTAAATGTGTTTAATGTCTGCAGCTCCACATAATCAGAATCATTCTTTATTAGATGGTTTATCCTCAATCTGATCAAAGTCGATGGGAAAACAAAAATCTTAAGTACAGCCAGATTTCGGCATCAATAAACCCCAAAATAACACGATTCCATTGAACTCTGTTAGTTGTAATAAACATTATGAATGAATAGTGAGATTTATCCAAACAAAGCTGTAAAACATTAGCTTTGTTCTTGATTTTACCTCAGAGGTTAGTGCTGTTTGCTCCAAATACATGTGAAGTATAAAAATGGCCGCCGCTATTTTCATTCATTCTCTTCCCACAAGGGCGCTGAAATATTCATGAGATCATCCCGCTAATCCAGGATGATTACAAGTCTGACATCAGGACTCGTAAAGGTTCAGCCTGTCTCTGATTCTAGGTTTTATTATCAAACGACCAGTGCTGTGTGGTTTTTGTTCTTTATTCTAGTGGGAAACCAGACTAACCCAAACATTATGGATGTATTAAAAATTATGTTTGTTTGTGTAGAAGGTCGTCTTTTGTCAGACTTCCTGATTTAAATGCTGTTTCTCACTATAATTTTCAAATTTCTTTGATTCTTTTTATTTTGACTGACTCACTCTGTCACACAGAGAGACTAACACATACAGCCAGCCTCCCTGGTAATTACAAACAGCTCCTAATGGCACCAGAAGCTAATCAGCCTCCTTTATATCAAATGAATGTTTCCCTGTTTGACATGAACCAACACATCTGGTAAACCCATATCACTCCCATCTGTCTGCTGGGATATGGATGTCAGACCGTCAGTCATCTATCAGGGTCGTCTTGATGTGACATCATCTTTACGTGTGTAATTAGAGGAAACCAGGCTGTCAGTCACAGGAATATTGTGCTTCTGTTGCAGCTTGTTTGACAGAAGACGGACGATCACTAGACCTGTTATTAAGGGTTGCAAAGATATTAAAAGGTTTGAGCTGGTTTGTTTGTTTAGATGTTTGTGCTGAAAGAAGGGAGCAGATGGTGGAGACTCAGCAGCTGGTTGGCGATCTTGGAACTGATAGAAAAGGTAACTGGAGTCCGACTCCCTCCTTAGCCGAGGCGCTCTCTGCCAAAGCTGCACACTTGAGAGCATGCCGGGTAACAAACCAACTCTTTTCATGGGCCTTTCATCGCAGTACCCCGTGCTCCCTCCACTCCAGTGCTCTTGAATACTGGGTGAAAGAGTGCAGCAAGTGTATAGTTCAAAGGGAGGAGCTGAGAGTTGGGAGATTTCTTTTTCCTCTTGGGTAGAAGCTTTTGTTTACTGCTTGGTAGCCCGCTGCGGGGAAACAGCTCTAAAGCTTGGCTCTGGAGACAAATATCTCTGCTATGCACTAAACCAACTCTATGGGTTTACTTTTTCAGTCCTGTTTACATCACAAACACATTTTTTTGGTGTGTTTGGGCTGCTTTGCTGTACAGCAGGTGGAGACAGCTTGGGTGGGCGCAGCGGTTTCCAGGCCCTGGGCCCTGAGGTTGTCTGGGTTTATTTTCATTCATTTTTTCTGTGTGTGTTTAGGTGGCTGGATGGCCTGGTCTCTGTGGTCGACCTGTGATGACTCAGGCTTCCAAACGAGGAGTCGGGTTTGTGGCGCTCAGAGCAGCAACCCCTGCGTGGGGAACAGCACTCAGCGCAGAGACTGCAATGAAATACCCGGTGAGTCAGTCAGCTCTCAGACGCATTAATCAGCCCCTTCGCTGCTGATGGAGGAGGCTGTGATTGGCTGTTCAGAGGCGACATGAGGGCAGCGTTCCTGTGCTACAATGTTGATGGCACACACTCCTCTGCATCCTTTATGTTACGAAACACAAGAAAGCTTTTTGCTCTGATTTTCACTTGTCACTGTTACCAAAACCTGCATGATGCCTTCACGAGGAAAACGGTAAGCAGCTGTTTTAGTGCAGCTTTAGAGGGTGAATGGAGATGGAGGACATTTTGAAGTGTGTTTCTGTGTAAAATACAATTATTTATAACTTCTATTCAAAAAACACATTTTAAAATGGTCAACAACAAAACAACGTTTAAACCTAGATTTCATGGATGTCATGTGACGGAGGATCAGAACAATCCCTCTAATTCAGGAATCCTAAGTTATGTTTGAATTTCTCTAACAAAGGTTTGTTCACTTTACAACAAAAGTACAACAAATAAATACACATGTACAGTATTTCATCAAATAAAAACTTTGAACAAAACAAACTGACAGTATTTGCTTAATTGTCACATCGTAACCAAGTTCAGTTTAGGTACTCTGGGTGTTCTGGTTCTGGTTCTGAAAACAGCTCTGGATCGTGTAATTTGACAACGATTTGTAGAATAATTCAGAAGAAATCTTAGAATCATATTTCTACTATAACATTCAGTAGATAGACAGTAACTCATCTGGCAACTGGCATTGATTTAATACATTTGCAGTGTTCTCTAGTGTAAATCAATGCCTTATGAGTCCTTTTTATAAAGAAAAAAGCTATGATGCTTCTATTCTCTGATGCAGAAGTTTGCTGATGCAGAGCTGTGCTAGAAACAGGAGGATTCTTCATTATTATTAATGATATGCACAACCCTCGCTTCTGATTGGATATCAGTAGTGTGTATACATGCACATCAGAAAACCGAACTATTGACTTAGATCGACTAAAGTTGTTTTTTTATGCATGTAGTCTGGCTGAAGTTGAACTGGCTCTAATCGAGCTGAAGGTCCCAGATAATACGGTTGTAGCTCGATTTCGTTTACATGTAAACAGCTCAGTGGAGCTGAGACCGGATGGACGCTCCTCTTCCGGGTTCGCAGCAGCGGCTTTACAAACAAGACGAGAGCATCAAAAACAAACGCCAGTGCAGGCAGGGTACACGAGGACGCCCAAACAAATTCGTGTCTGATGGAAACATTTAAAACAAGCGTTTTTAAGAAAACCGGCAGAACACCGACATGTCGCCAGCTCCGCTCCACTGGAGCCATGGAAGTGCTTGTGGAGCGAACTTCATTTGAGAGTTTGGTTTTCTAACATACATGTAAACTAGGATAAAGGCTCCCAGTTCATGAATATAAAATCAACCTAGATCAACGCAGATGTGCATGTAAACGCACCGAGACACTCTCCTGTCTCTCCACCTCGCTGCCAAAAAGCATCCCTGTGGGGCGGGCGCGAGCCAAGAGATGGGCGAGACTATGTTTGCAAATTCACAGCATGACGTAGATCTGCGAGGTTTTTCAAATCCTAGCATTTCAACATCAAATTTCTATCAGATGCTAAAGCTGGAGATACATGTAGAAGACTGTTTTCATGTTCTGCCTGCATGAAAAGCTCAAAGTGACCAATATTAATCAGAACAAACATGAAAAAAATGTTTTTTTGGTAAACCACACCTTTAAAGAGATTTTATGGCTAATGAAGTGTGTTTCTGTGTAAAAGTGTGTGTTCTTATGTGTTATTATTGTAGAACACTTCCTGAATGGCCTCTGTTCAGAGAAGTAAGGTTGCAGTTCATGCAAACATTGTTTTATAAACCTTTACTCTGATTAGTTGTGCAGTACTCAGTACTGCAGTATTCAGATGGAATTTTATGGTCAATTAAAAGCATAAATATCAACAACAGGAAAATGTTGGAGTCCAGCAGGAAGTGCTTATTATGAGTGCCTTAATGTAAACTTGATGACAGTCCAAAGTAGCAGCGGTCAAACTCGGTTCAGTGACCTGATTCAGTCGCCTGTTCTGTATGTATTTGTCTATTTTTAGGAAACAATTGAATCTGGTCAAAAACTCAGAGGGAACACATTCAATTTTCTGTTTTATGAACTTGTCCTTTCAGCCCTCAGTGTCTCTCTCACTATCAAATATGTGTCGTTGTTATTCAGCTTCATCACCCCCCTCACTCACTCACAGATGTCTGCAAACGTATTTGTGTGCAGAACACACTTTCTGTGTGCTAAGCCCAGCCGTGTCTGTTAATTAGCTGTAATTAGGTCCATGTGAATTCAGTCAGTCAGCAGTTCACTGTGTTGGCCCTCCTGCACCTTGTTATGCTGATGCTGATCTCAGAAAGTTTCTCCTGAAATGATCTCTCCTGGCCTCTCCAGCCTCAGCATCCCTAATGAGTCAGGACCAGGACTATTAATATTAATGGGATGTCACAACACCAAATCACGTCTAATTTTGTTGCAAATTTCAATGAGGCGATGGATGGATTGGTTAAGGCCTCTTGCAGAGGAGAGGCAGCTCAGAGGAAAGAGAAGGGTAAAAATTAGCTAACAAAATTCATTAGGAAATGTGGCGATGCAATTAAAAGTGTTAACACACACTCACACACACTTGAAACCTTTGAGTTATTTTGAGCTGAAACACAAGGTGTAAATTATCATCCAGCCATTTAAAAAAAAACATTTCTGCAGACAAATATTTCACTTCAGTTGATTTTCTAATGCTAAAGGACCTGTAAGTATCATCACTTCAGTTTCTCATTCATTGTTTTTGTTTCTGCATGTCGACTCTCCTGGTGTCTCAGTCACGTCTCCAGGGAGAGTGTGTGTGTGCATGTGTGTGTGCATGCATGTGTGTCTGACTTGTGTTCCTCTCCTCTCTGCAGTCATTCTTCCTGCATCTGGTTTTGATAAGGACCAACAATGTGGAGGTAAGTGGATTAACAGCTGCCTGAGCTGCTTTGGCCTGTGTGCACGTTCCCGTTTGTCCTGCCCCTGTGTTTCCACTGATGTCTGGAACGTAATATCTGTTTTCATGCATTCCGTGTGCATTTCCATGTCTGTTGCTAATCACCCTATGCTAAATTCTAATCACGGGTTAGAAGAAAGAAGAAAATGCTGCAGACATATCTTGATAAGCTGTTTTTTTTTATCCACTGCTGTTGCTCAACAAAAGATTTACACAAAACTTCCAAAACTCTTTAAATATTTATGAAAAAACTATAAATTTCATAGTTTCAACATCTAAAACTAGTGGCCTTCATACATTAAAAAAGACTAATTTAAATAAGCAGGCCTGTGAGAGCATCCTCACTGATTTAAACAGAGAAACAGAAGGATTTTATGTAATGGCATTTGTTGAAATAATTTCTACTGTAGCCTGGACCTTGTTCAGTTTATTCAGACTCATTTAACAAACCACTTTATGAGGACACATCTGAACAAGATGAAGAAAAAGTGATTTACACAAAACTCTTTAAATGTGCTGCTGTATAAGAGGATAGAGGGAGAACCAGATCAGCTGTTTAGAACTTCCCTTAAAGGTCATTTCAACTTGACAGGGTTTGAAAAGAACTTAGGGCAAAAACACCACATCAGACTGTTTTTTATATTGGTTTTTTTATATATATATTAAATATAACAGCAAAAATTAAATTACTTTTGATAGAGTTCTGGTCAGCTTTATGTTTTGTATTTATTTAATGCTGAATAGTTTGTATCACAGTCAGCTTTTATCTTGATTTTTACATTTTATTCTCAAAATTTTGACTTACCGTAATTCTCAAAATAGTACTTTGACTTTTTCTTAGCATTTTGATGTAATTCTTGATATTTCAACTTTTGTCTAAACATTTCAACTTCATAACTTAGAGAGGAAAATATTCACAAGATGTTTTTCTTCTGAGTCGCTCTAAAAGCTTAAAAAACTTTCCATGACTCCCTCTGTTTTGAGCTGAAAGTGTCAAAAGTAATTCATCAAGTGATCATTTGATGCTTTAGATTGAATCAGTCACTCTAAACAGTTTTAAAAATATATAAATTAGCTGAAAATGTTTTGGTTTTTATTATTAGACTTGATGTTTTAGTAAGTTCTGACAACACTGGATCAACCAGCCTAACTTCCTCCTGTGCTCAGTGTGTTTAAAGTGCTGCAGAGTAAATGTGTACACAACACCTGGATTCTGCATGAAGACTGTTTTAGTCAGGACTGAATCCACAAGCTTTTCTTATAGAAAGTGAACAATCCTGAATTATGTCATGTGTTTTTGATGCAGTTTCATTTAAAAAACACACTCAAGCACTCTGTTACAGCTAGTTTACTTCAAACAGGAGCAGCTGACACTCTTAGTATTTCCTAAATGTGCATTTCTAATTTTAAGGACCTTTGCAGTAAAAACACACTTCTGTTAGCTGGTTCTTCTACTTCATTTGGAAACAAAGGTCAAAGATGAGAAATGCATAAAGATCATATATGTCTTTTTTAGTGTTTTTGCAACTAATTAATATTGAATATATTTAATTTTAAAAACGGACATTATACCATAGTGCTCGGAGTCACTGGGAGCAGCCTGGCATGTAGTTTTTAAGCTGACTTGGCTCCACGGTTGGATTTCAGATCAGGTCCAAATCATTAAAGGCTTTTCCAAAATGTGAGAATGAGCAGATGAAATGATCACAGCACTCAAAGCCTGTTCAATGTGCACCAGATTTTTAAACTTGGAAAATGTAACTCAATTTGTTCAAACGGAGTATTTTAAAGACCTCTGTCCCCCTCCAGCGTTCACCTCCATCCACCTGATTGCCACCGGTGTTTCCTGTTTCCTCGGGGCGGGCCTGCTGTCCTTCCTGATCTACGTCTACTGTCAACGATTCCACAAACCGTCGCAGGAGTCGGCCATTATTCATCCCACCACCCCAAACCACCTGAACTACAAGGGCAACACCACACCAAAGAATGAGAAGTACACACCCATGGAGTTTAAGGTAGGACGTCCTCCAACAGGGCTGCAGAAAATCTAATATTTTAATCTGAAAACCTGAAAAGATTGAAGCAAGTATCACTTTATGGTGGACAATGTTGTGTAGCTCACTGTTTCATTCTTATGTTTTCTAAGGTTGATTAACTGTGGCGGCCATGTTGAATGGGGTTGATATCAGCTGTAGATGTACACACAGTGATTACTCTCTGAGCTTCAGTACCTTCTTACTGACAAACACACAGAGACACAGTCAAACACATGATCACTTACCTTTTGGTAGCAGACCATAATTAAATCCAGTCAGGTTCAAACAAATAGCTTCTAATTACCTGTCTGTTGACCAATAAATAAATGATATCATGTGCAGGTAGGAATGAATCCTAACTTTGTTCATTGTGGCAGTAAAGAGGTCAAATTCTGTGTTATGGTTGCCGCCACCTCCTGTGACGCCCTGTGGTTGTTGTTGTGGTTTTGGGGACCGACAACCAACGTGGTGTTGAAACTCATTAGCTGTAATGTCTGCAGGATGAGGCCAGAATCTGCTGGGTGTGCAGTCAATGTTCCTGTAATACAGCAGCTTTTGTGCTATAGGTTCCTGCTCCTACAGGCCCATTTATGTTGCCCCACTCGTGTATTTCAGCGACTCTAACCTGATTATCGCACTGCCTCGTTCCCCAGAGCAGTTCAGATGGATTACATTAGTCTAATGCTTCCTCTGGAAAGTGTTACACTCCATGTTCAGCTTTTACTAAACACTTGGAGATTGCATTAAAATAAAATGTATAGTTTGGATTTGTTTTTATTTACCAGTAAATTCCCCTCATCCCACATATTAGAATACTGAGTAAACTTGACAAGCTTTGAATGAAATGTGTTACTTTGGTTTGTTTTGGTCTTAAATACTGATTCACAATCAAGCCACAGTCTCTATGTGACTGGTGATCTTAGAGATCTGTAAGGAGGCACAACACAAACATCTGTGAGAGGACGTTAACTCTTCCTTTAATCTCTGCTGTCTTCTTCCAGACGCTGAACAAGAACAACCTGCTGCCTGATGAGAGATCCAACTTCTATCCAACACCGCTCCAGCAGACGAATGTCTACACCACCACCTACTATCCCACCCCGCTCGGCAAGTTCGACTACCAACCCAACTCATCCCCTTCGCCATGCAGAACCTATAACAACAGTAACAGCAGCTGAGACACGGCCCACAGCTAACCCATCGCTCCTGGCCCAAACAGACACCATACTCCAGCACCGAGTGACATAACTGAACCAACATGAACTGAATGTTATTCCTGTTCTTGGCAAGGATTCTCTGCTCCCATAGACTCTCCCTCTGCATGGTTGGGTTTGTGATTTCAAGGCTGTTTTGGGAACTTTCCATCAAGAGATGTGGATTTGGACAACAAGGTCCTGCTAGCATCAAGAACTTATGCAACCAGCTGGTAGGTTGTTTTTGTTGGAATGTGTCTGGATATAGCTGTGTCAACTCACTGCTTCACGCAGGGAACAAAGTGGAATAAAAACTGAAGAAGGGCAAGTTCTGGCTTTGGGGATATTTTTAAAACTGCTTGAGTGCAGGTGAAGGGTCGAGCATCCAAAAACTGCACAAACTAATGTGAACACAACATAAATAAAAGGAAATATAACCCCAGTTCCCATTTTATGCCTCTCCGTTGCAAACCGCATTCTTAGCTTGTAATGAACCCAAGTCCCTCAACAACAAAAGCAGTTACAGAGAACAAAGTGTGCACGTGATCGTGTCCTTGCCACGCAGCACAGAGCAAAGGAACAACAACAAAAGAGAAAACTCAATGAAGTCGATGATGAAATAAACTACAGATTGATATCAGCTCGGGTTGTTTGGACTCCCTCCATTGTTGCTTCACATGATGGGAAGATAAGAACTTTTAAAGTTGATTATGGTTCTGAAGGGCTGTTCGGAAAAGTCACAACAAGCAACATCCCCCCTCAGCTGGAGAGGAATATTCTCTAAATCTGTTTTTGATTGAGGTCCTAAGCAAGGAAAGGGGGAGCGTTTGGAACTGTTAAAAGCTTTGGGAATGCCGTGGGTGCCTGTATGCAACAGAGGACGGGCGACATTTGTTCCCATTTCGATTTCTTCTGTAAAGACTTCTGGAAGGGAATTGATTGGTTCAGCAATTAATTCTCTATCGAATGAATGCAGCTCTACTGAATGCTAAATAGCTCAGTGGTCATATCAAATATGGCTGGTGAGCTGAAGGACTGCTTTGGGTTTTCTATAATGATAGAATAAGCTAGTAGACTGGCACTTGTTCTTTTTTTAATGTTTAAAATTTCAAGGTGATAATTGTTTTATGTTCTGATGAGCTGTAGCATAGAAGGAAATATTTTGCTAAGAAAGTTATAACTGATTAATTCTTATGTCTCTAAATTTGCTTCAGTTTTTTCCCAGCAGCTTTGTAACCACTGCATCTTCATTGCATCAAAGGTTGCAAAAATAAAACAATGAATTTTAATGTTTCCCTTTATTTATACATTTACTAACAACCACTTTGCTTTTCTTGAAAAGAAAAAAAAATGTTCCTGAGAAACAAAACAAATGTGTGTGAATGTGGATACAAGGAAATGTGTTGTTTATGTTCCAGAATAAATGGAAAAGATTGCTGTATTTTGTACAATGTAAATGCTTTGTGTGTGTGTGTGTGTGTGTGTGTGTGTGTGTGTGTGTGTGTGTGTGTGTGTGTGTGTGTGTGTGTGTGTGTGTGTGTGTGTGTGTGTGTGTGTGTGTGTGTGTGTGTGTGTGTGTGTGTGTGTGTGTGTGCTCACCTACACAACAACATAGCAGATATGCAATCTGAGTCTAAAACGTGTCACCGAAGGGCATCTAGTCTCTTCTATCCTGAGAACAAATGACTGCAGCTCTGAAATCCTTCGCCGTATGAGAGGAGGGGAGATGGATGAAAGAAACGAGCCAAGTAGTCAGGGTGTGTCCAGCAGAGTGCCCGTGGATCACTGCTGGTGCCAGTGGCCTAGACACCAGCGCTTCATCATTACAGCACAATGATTCTGCTGCTGTGCAGGAAATCAAGATCAAAGCCACAGAGCAGCTTGTCACGCCGGACAGGAAGAGACACTAAATAAAAAGGAAAAGATTGTGTGTAACCTCGGTGTTTAGCCCTCACATAAATAACAATGAGTACTCTTTGTATTTTATGCTGAAGCTGCTATATCATGTCAGAGCAGAGGAATAGTTTAAAACACATAAACTCACAAGGCCATGATGCCCTGTGTCAACCTCATTTGGTTCAGTGAAGCCCAGGCTGTACCTCTCAATTAGAGCAGCCTCTCCACACTTTTATTAATGGTCTCAGCAAAAGCATTCATCAGCTGGCATTCTGCTTACAGACACAAGCAGAGATCAGCACTCTGGCTGACGGCCAGCAGGAGGTCACCACAAGGAGTCCGCTCAGATAAGACGCTGCAGGAGACGAGGAGACGACAGAGGGACGGTCCAGCTCTCAGCTCTGAGATCCGCCCACTGTGAGACACAGGATCTAGAAGAGGAGGAAGGGATGATGAGGCCTTTAAAAAAAACAAGATAACGGCTGAGTGAAAAATGAGTCGACAACCAGAGCCCTGCACTCATTTATCACAGACTATCTTAGAAATTATGAACTACCTTAGAGCCATTGTTTACAAACATGTTAACATTTAACATGATGAAATACCTTTTTTATCAAATGGAGTGACTAGAAGTTCAAGTGGATTTATTCAGTAAAATGAGGCGCCTGTTTTCACTCAGACGTGGTTGATTTATTATAATCATCTGCTTTCAGAAGGCAAAACGTTGCCTATGATGTTTCTGCTTCTCTCTGTTCATTTGTCTGCAGTTTTAGCAAAACATCTCATGTACTAATTTACAGGTTTTAAAGGAAGTAAACATTGTGCATTTACAACCATCTACCTTTTGTCAGCCCAATTCAAGATGGCTGCCACAGCTAATTCAACTCTAAAATCAAAAATGGATCTAAGTTTTATGGATGTTGAGCTCAATTTTGGTCTGGTGCATCATCCCTATACTCAGAGGACCTTCCTGTTATCAGAATATCTCACAAACCACTGGACAGATTCTCTTCAAACTCCAAGTTATTTCAGTATTTGTAGGATTTTTTTTTTCTTTTTAAGGACGAGTTCCAAACATTCTGTCCACATCCATACTTGGGTGAGAAGGTTCTGGGTCACACATAGTGGCAACACCCCTTTAGAAACTCCAGGAACCAGAAGTAAACCTGCAGTCAGAGAGAGAAGTGCTCTGTTGGAAAAATGAAACAATAAAATCTGCATAGTCCACAAGAACCAAGTCGTTCCTTTGTTTCCTTTAGGTGGCAAAAACAAGAACGTTTGTCCTGGCCAGGACATTTCATTCTTCATGAAAAATGCATGGAGAACTCTTGTGAAGTTGTCATATCACACAACAGTTGTCAGAAACCACACAAGAAAACAGGTTCTGCCCAGTCGAGAACGAGCTGTTAGAACTCTTAAACCAGGGAACCCTGGAAGAAAACGCATACCAGTTATTATGAGCAACACTGTGTTTTCCTTCTAAATAAAGCCTCCTCAGTGCAACTCTGTGTTGTGAGGTTTACTGGGTCGACGGGCTGCTGTTCTGGTGTGTGGAGCAGAGTGCCCAGAGGCAGCCGTCAGACAGGCGTGTCTGTGTTCTCTATCACTGAACCAGGATGGGCAGATCACACAATGTCTGAAGTTTCAGCCAACAGTGCTCTCACCGTCTGCAGGGAGTGAGACTTTGCAGCCTTTGTTGTTATAATTCTGCATCCTTCTCCATGGGAGAACATGGCGATTGTTTGCTATAATCATCTTAACTCTGTATTCACTGGATGCTTTTGTTTATAAGTGGAGACAAAGCACTTATGATGTCATCAGAAGACAGTGTTTTGTAGACAAGTAAACTCTATTCAGTGTTGATGTCTCCTTCCCTGGCAAACAAACACACACACACACACACACACACACACACACACACACACACACACACACACACACACACACACACACATTTGTTCATTGTTTCCTGAATAAATTTCTAGTTTAACAGCTGCTCAGTTTTTGTTCGTGACATTAGATTCTATCAAATGACTATTTAGATTAGAACAAAGGTCACAATTTTAAAAAGTTCCACAACTTTAATTAGCCAATGGACATATGATGACATAAGATGTTAAATTAACAGTGGTACATTTTTGACATACAGTTACATCTACAGTTATTGTATTTATTTAAAAACAGATAAATGGCTCACCACTCAGGCAGGGAAGGTTTGTGTTCATTTAAGATGTTTAACTTTCTAAGTGATGTTGCTCAAAGTGAAAGGACCCTTGTGACAGCTATGTTAGATACCAACATCAACCATTAGTGCCAGAACTTGTGTGTTCTTAGAGTCTCTGTGTCTGACTGTCCCTGTCAGGAATAGGACAGTAAGGTGCTACAACTCAGACAGGGACTTTAGTTAGGTCAGACAAATTAAATCTGTTTAACTCAGTCTTCTCCACCTGTTCACTCATTTATATTTGTTACAGGCTCTAGTCATAGTCATAAGACTAGAGACAAAGGCCAAAGAAACTCATCACTCTTAACTTGAAGACTGATAATTTATGGGATCATTTGTTATATCCGGGTATAAAATGAAACGTTTCATATTTCTAGGTTGATGTTCAGTGCTGGGCAGCCTTGACAGCCAGAGAGACAGGGCCCCTCCTGGACCGGTCACAAGTCTATCACAGGGCACAAACAGATTTCTTTGCATTGAAATTGCTTTTTTTTTTCTTGCCACATTCTAATCTCACATTTTCCTTCATATTGAAGCCAAAAGAGGTTATTGTGTCCTTTTCTTCTAACCAATTCAGACGTAACTCTTTTGGTTTTTAAAAGTCCCTCCTCAGACCTGAGTAGATGGATAAAACCTGCCTTCTAAAAACCTTTCCTTGTGTTTCTGAAAAGTTTTAAAGTTTCTACTAAAACAATTTATTTCAGTTTGAAGTGATTAGAAAAATGAATAAATTATAAGCTAAACCTCCCATTTGTTCATAATTTTTGCCCTGTGTTCTTCAGATGTTTTATTCTTTTTCTAATGATGCTAAATCAATCGTTTTAGAAGAGATAAACAATGTGGTGTATGAATAAGTGGAGCAAGGCTCAGCATTAGGTCCAGAAAGAGCTCAACATGATTCCTCCTGTTTCCTGAGCACTTGGTATGTCATCATTTATTTACTTCTACACAGTCTCTTCATTTGGTTACAGTAAAATGGTCTTTTTCACACAACATATTTTGCTGACAACTTTCTGACAATGTAAATTGCAAAATACTCAAGAGTGGACATCTTAAGAAGACTGCAGTTTTGAATTTACCTTACCAGGTAACAGTTATGTTGTTTACTGGTGATTTAAACTTAGAGTATTTCTTTTATCACACTAGCATCAATATAGACAAAATCATCAGGTGTTTTCTTAGCACCAACAATTCTAATTATGTTAAGCAGATTTTATGTCATTTAAACACATTTTAAATCCTAAGTAAATCAAACTTAGACAGTTCTAAACCTTCCACCAGTCCCCTCTCTTTAGGGTTTGATTTAGTTTCTGAATTAGGGCTTATGGATTCTGACTGATGATTCTCTCTTCTTTAAGTTTCATGTCTAAAAGCTGGTTTGAAAGAAAGATTAGGCTAAAAGGAGAGATATGTATCGACACCTTTATGTCTATGATGAATAAGAGATGTCATTTGTATGCATGCCTCTTCTCAATTTACTACTTGATACATCCACCCTGGACCGCTGAGGTTTATTACAAACCTTCAAATTCTGACTCATCACTCATTTAAAAAGCTATGCATGTCCTTATCTAAACCTACATCCTACCTACAGAACAGGAGGTCGTTGTGTCCATTCAGGACCAGTTCCCACTGTAAGTGAATCTGGAGGAAAGACATTCAGATATATGTTTCCTTTCTCTTTAGGAATCAGCTCCAAAAACACTTGAATCTGAAGTAGCTTGTTTCATTCAATGAATTTAATTATTGGAAATATCTGATGAAAAATCAATATATGCCATTTAAAGCTTCTAATTGGTGATTGTTTTAAAGGCTTTGTTGTTCTTTTATGTGATGTGTGAACCTTTCTGTGTGTGTGTGTGTGTGTGCGTGCGTGCGTGCGTGTGTGTGTGTGTGTGTGTGTGTGTGTGTGTGTGTGTGTGTGTGTGTGTGTGTGTGTGTGTGTGTGTGTGTGTGTGTGTGTGTGTGTGTGTGTGTGTGTGTGTGTGTGTGTGTGTGTGTGTGTGTGTGTGTGTGTGTGTGTGTGTGTGTGTGTGTGTGTGTGTGTGTGGTGCTGTGATTTAGTGTGGTTTGGTCTTGTCCAGACAATTTTCAGGAAAAACATTTTAAAACTCAAGAATGTTGATTTTCTGGTTGAACAAAAGTCTAACTAAATTAATTTGCATCGGATGCTTATTTTGAATGAGTAGGTTTACCATATTCTGTTTTGCGACACATCTCAGAAGGAACACGTAATAATAAACCTTTCCAACATGGTCAGTCCTCAGAGTAAATCACCATGTGTTTAAAAAAGTAAAAAATACTAAACAGATTTAAACAACACTCAACCTCAGTCTACAACTGACTGACTTCTGGAGTCAATCCAATTCAAGATGGCTGCCACAGCTAATCAACTTTAGCAACACACACAAAAAAACTTTATTAGTTTTAGATATATTTACCTAAAATTTGACCAACTGGTAGCTGAGAGTCATTCACAACACACACAGTCCTAACAGACCATGTGATAGTACTATATGTGTGCTGCTCACAGTTTTATCAAAGTATCACAAAATCAAGTTAAAGAGAGTAAACTGCTGCATATTAACATCATCCCTAACATGCACATTTCAAATTTATGATTATTTTATGCATTCTGTCTGATCCTGAGCTTTATGTACTTTAGAAAGTGGAGGATCAGGAAAAAACTTTCCTTTAAAAACTTAAAGATGTCAAACTCCATTCACAAATCAAAGTTCAACTTTAGATGTATTTACGTTGATTTAAGTTAAATTCATTGAATTTGTTGCTATGATGGATTGGCGCTGCGAGTTTTAAAGGTTGAAATATTACCCCATGTTTAACACTAGAACACCCAAGGCAGTCATTTTGACTGCTTTCAAAATTTGCAACATCATAACTTGGCTTTAAAAAGACTTATGTAGCAGTAGGACCCTGACTTTTCCTAAATGTGTGTCTATTTTATTCTAACATTGTTTTTTCATTAAATTTTCAAAACACAAAAAAGATCTGAGTGTTACTACCTCGAATGACCATTGCAGTCAAATTGACTGCATGCATTTTACAGGGGTGTCATATTACACTATTTGCTACATTTTCCCGCTCTTTCTCCTGCTCTATTGTTTGTTTGTTTTTATGCTCTGTGAAGCTAAAACCTAGCTATAGCTTCACTCTAAACCCAAGAGAGACAAAAATGAAACGTAGAAAAAAATGAACAGCTATGGAGGCTTTAGCCATGCTTCAGAGCCTTGATGAGGAAGAATCCGATGGAGGAGCAGGTTCAGAGAGTGATGTCTCTTGGTGTTTGGAAGAAGCTTCATCTAGCTCTGAAAGTGATTCAGAAATCATTACAGAGGTGCCTCCTAGCAAAAAAGACTACTGGAAACATCAAATTCTACACTTGCTGACACCCCTTCTGCTAAATGTCAAGGTATGCGGCCTACAGGAGGACTCATATTATCATCTTATATCAGGCTATTGTTTGCTACAGCAGAGTGTCTTCAGCTGGCTGGCAGTCATCACAGCATTTGTTCATGTTCATAATAGTTATTAAATTTCATTGTTGAGGTCTAACAATGACACTAACCTATTTTGAAAGCAGGATACATTTGTTTTTATTTCACAGAGAAAATGGTTGCAGTTTGAGTTTGCATTGCTGAGAAGTTATGTTGCATGAATTAAATAAATAAAACACTCAATCATTATTGTTTAATTTAGTGTCCTGATGTGTTTTTACCTATTCCACCAATTTATTCTTAGATATTTTTAATGATAATCCAAATTATATACAAAAAATGTCTGAGCAGTCAAAATGACTGCTATGGTCATTCTAGTAGTTGTAGAATTCTGGTCGACCGAGTGTTAAACAAGATCAGGAATAAATGTAAGAGTTTTCCAGATCTCTCCACCATTCAAACAGCTCTTCTTAGCAAAAGGAAGGATGTCATAATGTCATGTAGCTGAAGAAATTGGGTTGCTCTCCTTTCATTTTTTTTCCTCAGAAGACGGGATGGGTTAGGGGGGCCACCAGTTAACCCCAACTGACAGAGAGAGATGAGTGGGAGAGAGTGAGCAGGCAGTGATGGAGGGTCCTCTCCGCCTCCTAATAAAACCGAGAGGAGAGACCAAATGATGTTAAATCACTTCCAATGCCTGCCTCTCATGCAGAGCCAGACCTTAACATTTGGCTGTTAAAGTGGCCACTGCAGTGCAGAAGGCCCGTTTCCAAGAAGCTCATTTAACAAACATTGGGGTTTATGGTAGCCATGCGACGTGGAGCCTGAGTGAGCCATTTGAGTTTTATTCAATCTACTTAACTAGCTGACGGAGGCTGTAAAGACTGGCAGCCACACCGAGTGGAAGCTATATTGATGACAGTGTTGTAAATAAAAGTGCTGATGACACTAAAACATTGGTGGGGACACCTCATGTCTCACTGTGAGGCAGGGCAACATAACCTCACAGCTGGTCCTACAGCGTATGTAGGGGTCTAAATGAGACCATGGTGACGGACTAAGTTACAAACATGATTCCATTTCTGAAAGGGACCAGTCAGATCTTTTAAGGATAGATGTGTACCTGTTGAGGGGGAGGTGCCGCACACAGCCAGGATTTTATGGTGGATTTTATTATTTTATGAAATAATGACAGCTTGGGGGGCACAGTTCATGACTCGAGGGCCGCGGGCCGCCTGTTGAGTACCCATGCACCAGACTTCTTTTCTTCTTGGGAGCAGTGATGTGCAGTAAAACTCAAATGTGACCAACAAAAGAAAAAAAAAGATGGTGAAAAATCTCTGATGTTACCTCACCTGGACATAGTGACACAGAACTCCCAAAGAACAGCTGAGAAGAGACTGGACAGAAAGTAGAGGAGGAACATAGTGATGGAGAACTGGAGGTCCATGCTGGACCAATTTGTTTGGTCTGAACTCTGCACTGCCCTCTAGTGACTGTTTTGCCTAACAGCCACACCAATGTAAAGCGTGCATGGGAAGTGATGCTGATAGAAGATGATGCTTGACCTTTGCGAGCTTTAAAATGTAAAAAAACAACATTTTGTATTTAAGTCTAGAACCTACAGGGAGCCAATGATCCTCTTAACTTGCACCATAACTCTAGCAGCAGCATTTTGAATCAGCTAGAGGCTTTAGACAGAGATTTTTTACCTTCTCATGCTGGTGATTTACAATAATCAAGCCTTGAAGAAATGAATGCATGGACTAGCTTCTTTGCATGACTTTGGGCTAGAACGTTCCTAATTTTAGCAAAATTATATAGATGGAAGAAAGAAGTCCTATAAGAGACCTAAATGACATGTCTTGGTTCATATTATCACCAAGGTTCCTTACATTAGTACCAAAGGCCACGTTAATGTCATCCAGCGTGACCTAAGGGGCTCAGGTCCAAAAACCAAAACCTCTGTCTTCTCTGGATCTTAAAGAAAAAAGTTATCCAGATGTTTATGTCCTTAATCAGACTTCATTAATACAACAGAGTATCATCAGCATAACAATATGCTGTGATTCTAATAGTTTGACTCAATGGAAGCAGAAATAAAGTAGAGTACTGGTCCAAGCCCTGAGGAACTCCATGACTCCATAACATTAAGAACTATTTATTATTGACATGAACAAACTGAAATTAACAGATATTTGAGACTAAAGACTTAAATCCTAGTTTTATGTTTCGTCTTCTGTAATAGAACGTTGGGTCAACTGTATCAAACGCTGTGCTCAGATCAGACAGGATGTTTTATTTTACGTTTGATTTCAGACCACTGGTTCAGTTCAAAAGTGCTTGATGTGAAACATAAAAGAAGAAAATCTCAGAGTGAGTGAAGGAAACAATTCAATCTGCAAGCTGCAACTGCAATAAATGCTCAGACTGCACTGGAAATGCTCTTGAAGTAATTTACTTTTTTTTTTATTACAATTTTTCTATGTTATGTGTAAGTGACAGCAATGTAAAGGTAGATCAGACAATAGTCATATAAATCACCATGACAGTTTTAAGATTTTAGTTTTAGTGGGATTTCTTCACAAAAAAACACAAATATACAATACAAGTTTGTGAGTATGTAATTGTAATGTATGCTTTAGGGGAGAAGCATAATGATATTGTAGACAAATAGTAAATAAAATGCTATAAATATGCTTAGAACAGTATGGGAACGTTCTTCTGTCGATCACACATTTTCAAGTTTCATCAGAGTGACTGCATGTGGTCAGCTAAGCATCATTCTACCAACAGTTGTAGGAATTGTGGAGGCAATTATTTTCATGCTGGTGACGAGTGCCTTGCCAAAATCAAGCAATGCAGAGCGTGTGGCAAACTGAAGCATTTTGCAAGGCAGCCAAAACAGCACCACAACACAGTGTCGGTGCACAGTCCAGGAAAATTCATCACTTAAATGAGACACCACCAGATGAGAGAAGAAACAACTCCTCTAGCAGCAACGTGTGATTGTTGCTGTTGATTTAACTTCTGAGCTGCCACAGAACAAGCTCTAATATCCAGTTCTAATAGAGTCAGGAGCCCCAGCATTTTAAACTGCTGGGTGGAGAAAAGGCAAAGAAAAGAATCTGTGCATTCTTTGTGATTAAAAGTGATGCTTCAAAATTCTCAGTTAAAAACCATCAATGCAGACACAGCAGCATCAGCTACAACTAAGTGATGCACAATTTGTAATAAATAAACCCTGAATGATTCCAAGTATTTGTCGACAGAAAGATTTTTAGGCCATTAATCCTGACATCAGCTGTTGTCCTTCCTCATATGTCTAAAGGTGGATGATGAAATTCAGAAACTGGAGGCAGATTACATCATTGGAGATTTCCCAGGACAACACTGTGGGTTTCACCTGATGTCACACCTCTCCAACCTAAAGATCCTGACAAAGTGAGGATCTGTGTTGACACAGCTGAGTACACCACATCACCCCAACCATGAATGGTGTGATTCATGAGCTGAATGATGCAATAGTGTTCCCTAAACTGGAATTGATATCTGGATATCTGGTCACTGTATTCATCACTCATTAAAGAACTGCTTAGATATCCTCTGCAGCTGAAGGATCCCAAAAGGCCATTTGCTAAACTTTACAAGGCCTCACTGGTGTCAAAAAGTCTTAGTGATGACATTTTAGTTTATGGTGCCTCCAAACTGAGCATAAAATCAATCTCAGAGCACTGTTCCAGCGACTTCAGGAGAGTGGCCTCACTCTAAACTGTAAAAAGTGTGAAATCAAGGAGTCCAAGGTGGGGTTCTTTGATTTTATATTCTCTTCAGGAGGGATTTCAGCTGATCCTAAGAACACTGCTGCTGTTCATCCAGTTCCTGAACCCCAGTGATATTAAACCTGGTGTTGTATTAAAAAGCGTTCCCTCTCCTCAGGAGCACTCAGCTTGTGTGAGTCTCCTGCTCATTGTATCGTTCTCTCCTCTATGCTGCTTTAGTTCAGTGAATTTAGTCATATTAACACCCAAATACACATACAGTAGTGTGTCCAAGATCACAGCAGTGGTTGGTTTCTGTTGAACTTTTAGTTGTTTCCAATAACTCAGCGTTTTCTCCATGAGTCAGCATTACAAAAACACATCAGCAACACAGACAAGTCATCCTTTGTTTCCAGATGTGCTTGTTAGTGCTGGTCCTGTTGGACCAATTCATGATCAAGACCTGAAGGTCAAATGAAACAATCCCACATCAAAGTGACCTGTTAGAAGTGGAAGGTGGGATCTGAATCTTCAGCCTTAAAGCTACAGAGTGAGATGAGGAGCTGACAACCCAGCAGACTTCATGTCTTCTCATTCCATCAGACAAATGAGAGCACACATGCTACAAACATTTCAGAGAACATGAACGTCATCACATCATAAAGCCAGGATCAAAGCTGAGACACGTAAAGACTCTGTACTCAGATCAGAGACTCTACATGGCAACAGATTAAAAAATCACAAAATATTGACCAGGCCTGCAATGATTAGTCAACAGGAGGAATGACAACTTTTAAAAAATCATTGATGAGGATTTTTATTATTGACGTATCACAAACAGAGCCTTCAGTAAAAAGCTTCACCTCTTTGTTTCTGTAACTGCACTACATGAACATATGAGGGCATCATAGTTTATTATTGTTAGACGTACTGCACTGCACACGGCCCTACCAGCGACGTGTTCAGCCTTAGCTCTGAAACTAAAGTTTCCTCTTTAATGTTAGTTTTCTCATTCAGATTTGAAAACGTATTTTTTATTAGCATAATATATCAGTTTTACTTGTTATTGGTTTTTCTCTTTATTAATATTTTTCTCATCTTCTTGCATTATCATGTTTATATTGTTATATTGTTTTTCTATTTATTCTAAATATTTCTGCTTTTTATCCGGTTTTAGCTGGTAGATTTATCTCTAATCATATGGTCTGTTTCACTCTGAATTATTTATGTCAGTATTCTAATGTTCTGTTGCTGTGCAGCACTTTGACTTTTATGGTATTTAAGGTGCTACATGAATTTGGACTGGATTTTATTGGAACAAGCTAAAAAAATAATAAAGGCTTTTCCAAATAATCCTACAAATTCTCTAGATATCTGAGATATTCATTCAAACTTTTATAGTTATTTCTGCAGAAATAGTAGGAAACTTCTGCCAAACTTGACCTCTGGCTTCACTAAAGAGTCACATTCAGCTGTTACTTAGTTTTGTTCATGTTTTTAAATAACTGTACAGTATTCTACATGAAGATTTATGAATTGAATTGATAAAAAGAAGGTCTCCTCTCAGTGCTTTTATTTTGATAGGCTACTTCCACTGCATGGAAGTCTGAATTTGTATGTCAGCTAAATATTTAGTTTAAAAACATTTAGATTATGACTTTTAGATTAAACATAGACTTTATTTATTTACTTTAAACTTTATCACATGGTCAAACATAGTTTTTGGGTGTTGAATGTATAACGTGCAAAAAAACTTCAAAACATATTGAAATAGATTCATGATTTACTTTTATGCAATTTGTGTCACAATTCATGTGTAACACTTGGTCACGCTGGCTGTGATCTGCCCTCCTCTGATAAAAACAATCTCTTTAGATGTTTGTTTAAAGTTAAATGAGCCACCGCAACAGCTCCAAAGTCTTGGAGGAGTTTTAAGTTGTTTGAGGAGCTTAATGGCAATAAAAGGAGACATCTTTGAACCAGTTTGCCCCTGAGACTTCAATCACCTTTGATGAAGAGGAGGAGGCCGAGTTGAAGAAGTAAATTATGTTTTTGAAAGTGAAAAAGGTTCCAAATTATAATACAGAAACACACAAGAGCCTGTTTCTTTAAAGGTCTGTGGACATCAGATGAGGCTGGTGTTTGTAGGGGAGGTGAGCAGTGATTTAAACAGGCAGCCTGCTGGATCAAAGCCCGTCTAGCTGTTCTTCTGGCTGCAGGCTTTCCGCTTGCATGGTTATCATAATTGCTCTTGCTTGGAGGACATGCTGCTTCCGTCAGGGCCACGTCCTCCTGAATTAGAGCTGAGGAGCCACTACTGAGCAGAACCTGGCTTCACAGGTTGGCGCTTTGTTCCTCTGATCATCTCACAAATTTGTTGCAGCAAGTTTTTAGACTAATGAGTGGGTTTTGGATCAGTGGCAACAGTTTGGATTTTCAGCTTACTCACCTATACATTTTCATGACCTGGCATTCCTTGATGGAAGGCTTTTTGCCTGCCATGTTTCGTGTTTAAGATTTAAACCTAAATCATCTCAAACTGAGAAATGATAGAGTTAAAGCACCGTTGGTCAAATCTTTAAAAACATATTAGGTCAAATTCATGGAATAGAACAAGATCAGATGCAACCTGTTGGAGGGGTTGGGGATGACCTTCAGCTAGATCACTATCTTTAATAAGGTACTTTTACAATCATAATCAAAGCAATTTAATTATTTTAAGTTATATTGTCAGAAAAACCTCCGTGTTGCCTTCATGTTATAAAGCTTTTCAAGGCACTAACAGTCACTTTGCAGCAGCTTCTGTTTGGGGTCTGACTAAGGAGATTTTCTGGTTCAGGTCATCATGTTCTGTCTCACTCACTTATCTCCTGTCAGTTTAAGTGTAGAGTTCCTTTTTTGCTCTGTGCACAAAGAACAACTAAAGTTCTTCTTATCACTCAGTCAGACCTGTGCTATTGGAGGCTCAGTTGGACTTTTTTGTGTGTGTACATTGAAATATTTCCCTTTTATTTACCTCAGCTACCATGAGCCATCAGGATGCATCAACTCACAGCTTGTTAGTGCAACATAGCCCTCACCTTCCTCCTGCTGCATGTCATGTCAGAGTTTTAAACCAACACCACCTCATATTGAGAAATTCAATATTTTAAAAAAGGTGCAAAGTCACCTTGAATCTGCATTTTAAAAGGGAATCAGTTGTAGCTGAACATCCAGAGATTATTTTCTAAGAATTTCACGAAAAATCCATCCAGTGATTCACAAGACATCTAATAGCCAGGACAAAAGATTAACATTTACCCTTTGTCTATCCCAGCGGTGTGCTTGCAAGTGTGTGTGTGTGTGTGTGTGTGTGTGTGTGTGTGTGTGTGTGTGTGTGTGTGTGTGTGTGTGTGTGTGTGTGTGTGTGTGTGTGTGTGTGTGTGTGTGTGTGTGTGTGTGTGTGTGTGTTTTATGCGTTTTTCAGTTGGTTTTCACAAATACCAGTGGCATGATTATCCTAATATATGTTGTGTTTTCTCTCAGGAGCAGCAGATATCTCAAATTCACCAGTGATGAAGAACCAAATTAGCGGCCAGATGTCAAATGGAGGTAACATGGGCTTTTTGCAGCCCATCGCTCCTCATCAAGCCCACCAAGCCCCTTCCTAATATGTTGAAGATAAAGTAACAGGCACTGTGATAGCAGCTCTGCTAAATGAGCCATTTGAAAGCATAACTCATTTTTCATACTCCTGGAGCAGTCAATTAAGGGACTTGTGGAGCTCAGGGAAGCCCAATGAGACGCTGTGGTTCATAGGAAGGAGACGGCAGTGAATTTGAGTCACAAAAGGAAGAAAACATGTAAGGTCTGTGTAGGACCACAACAGGGAAACGGCAGAGTCTAAAAAGATAAAACGAGGTGCCAGACACCAACTGTGACACTAGTTTTTGTCAGGATTTAAAGCTTTTACAGGTAAAAAGACAGCAGTGCACGTCTTTAAAAGATGACATTCTGTGTGACTCCATCTCCTCCCATGAGACTAAGTGAGCTACAGTACCATATCCTGCAGTGACAGGAAGCCACAGGATGAAACTGGAATCAGACACCTGCTGAAAGGCTTTTAATGAGCAGTTGGTGTAAATGTGAACAATAGGAAGCATTATTACACTCCGTCTCTCTGAAAAGATATAAAAACAACTTCTTCATGGTTCTTCTTTTAATAGGACTTAGTATGACCTCTGATAGATCTCAGCATCAGCCACTGATGACTCAGTTGAGTCTGACTTAATTATGTTTTTATCATTTTAAAGAAGGGATGGATTAAACTGACGTTTTTAGATACACAGATTTTGTTTATGAAATGAATTTCTCCAGGGTCAGAACTGATAATGATGCACCAGTCCCTGCTGAGTAACAACAAATATTCTATTTTTTTTCCCAATGCATTGAAAAATCAAATATTCTATTTTTTTCCAATGCACTGAAAAATAACCTTTATTGATGAACAGATCTGAGAGCCTGGCTGACGTTAACTGGAACCAAACCAGCAACCTTTCACTGGGAGCATTTCTTGCTACAGTCCATAGGGACAAGAACCTCTCGTCACAAAAACTGTTTCTTTCCCTCTGCCGTTTGGCTCATGAACAATTTGCAACTTACGCATTAACTGTCTCTTTAACAGCATGTTTGCACTGTTTTCTGCTGCTACTGTGTTTTTTATTCTGTGTGTGTATGTGTACTTTATCGCCAAAAAAAGTTCCTAGTCTGTGAATTACATTCAATGACAATGACAATAAAAGTTTTTCTAATTCTGATTCTGATTCCATAATTTAATTGATCCTAGTACTAATTGTATTCTTACAAGTCAAAATTCCAAATGAAGATATGTTGTTACTAGTATAAACTATATTTAAGGATATCCATAATAACAAATGCACTAGTAGGAATAAAGTTTGAGATATCTCAAAATTCTAAAAAAAACCTGAAGGTGGCCGTTTTACTGTAACATTTACAGTAATAAGTTGACTGGATATATTCCAGGCATCTATAAATCTATTGTTCCTAGTAGAAATTAACATTCCAGATATCCATAATAACATTCTGACTATCTAGAATGAACATTTCAGATATCTGAAATGTAATTCTTCCTAGGACAAATGACGTCAAATTTCCCATTCATGTGTATTGGGTTTGCAGCGCCTCCTATCTACAAATACATTCCTTCTATCTGGAATAAACATTATGGATAGTAGAAACTGAATAAATTAAAGATATTCTAAATACAATTGTTACTAGTATAAATGTATGTTCAGATATCCAAAATACAATTACAGACAGCAAGAACAGAGTTTTAATTTGACCTGTCTGAAATAAGAGTTTTTACTAGGAACAGTTGAATTAGAGCTGTCTGAAATGAGAGTTTCTCCTGGTCAGAATTCAGATTCTACTTCAGCCCAGAGAGACACCGTCCTCCGACGGTGGAGGATACCAACAATAACCAACATTATACTGCAGTTTAATTTAAAGTAATAACAGATTTAGAAATGCCTCCTTTAATCTAAACCTTCTGTTGTTCTTCTAAACTATTTAAGACACCAAAGACATGCACTGGAACCTGCAGCCTCTCTCTACCTTCTGCAGACACACACTCTGCTTGCACTTCCACTCATGGACCTGTAGATGAGAACACTGGACTCGTCGTGCCTTTAGTTTTGCCTTTTCCACTTTGCTTTATTTTATTTCCAATCACATGTTGACTCATTCCTTTGCCTTAAAGCGCCTTTGCACTAATATTTACTCCTGCTGTCCGTTTCTTCTTGAAGTGCCTAAAGAGCTCAGTCCTGTCTCTGTTTATGATCATCATTATGAAGGAAAACATTTCATATTATATTATTGTTTTTTTAATATAAATGACTGAATCGTGTTTGTATTGTGACATGTTGAAAACAAGGGATCAGGTCTGTTTCTAGGTGATTACTGCTGTTGAATGTTTTTCTATGTATCTATGCCATGGGCCTTTTGTTGTCTTGACAATCACCACTGGAAGTGGCTTTTTATTTTTACATTTTACCTTTTAAAATCTTTGCATTGTAACTATGAAGTCTTTCTGCTGCACAGTCTGTTTGGATATTGCACGTATTTAGCTAAAGCCCTGATATGTAGTGTGTTGTATGTTTTATATTGTAAGCATGTTATTTGTGATCTGTTATTTATTGCAAAGACTGTGAACTTAGTGCTGGGTGTAAAATGGCTACTTGTTAATAATGAAGTAATTAAATCATGGTTTACTCTCACCTTGGTCCTAATTTAACCTCATGAAGCCAGTCTGCAACGTTCACCTGACTCCAGGAAAACGTCTTTCTGTGAGAACGAGGTTGATCAGGCTAAACCTGGTTAGAGGATGCTTGTCAGTCGTGCCTTTACCTTTAGGGATCCTGTATGCAAAACTGCTTTCACTTGATTAAATCATTCATCTGAAATCCTCTCGCTGATGTCTCTTGATGCTGATTTTTCTGTTTGGGATGATCTTGTAGCAGAAGATGAGGTGGATGTTGTAATGACTATTTGCTTATGCACAGTCCAGAGGTGGTGTATAAAATAAAACTTGTGTGTGAAATTGATCTCTACCCTCATTCTTTTTGTTATGTATATCATGAGTAGTGAAAAGCTGCAGTTGTACTTTCTTTGGTAAATGTATGAAAAATAGAGAAATGTGTGTATTTTTAAGACCGATTTAGTAATTTGGGTGTAAATATTGAACGTCTAATCTATATTTAAAATTCCAGGTACTAGTATGAGTAGAAGCCAATCAGGCATGCAGTTTGAGTAAATATATTTATTTATAAACCAGTTCACATCACGTCATCTCAAAGCGCTGAACAAAGAAACAAATCCAAGTCATTTCAGGCCTACTGCTGTAAAAGTAATTCAGTTAGAATTAGATTTATTATATAAAATGACAAATGGTCCTGTTACCAGCTGACTGGATTGATGTGTTACATCAATACAATCCCTCATTCTGAGCAGCACAGGATAAAGGAGACAGTAGGGAGGAAAACTCCCTAAAAACAGGAAGAAACTTCCATCAGAACCAGGCTCAGAGTGGGCGGAGCCTCCTGCCTCGACCTGTTCAATTTCTTGCTTATTTACTCAGCCAATCAGACGACAGAATCTCAGCTCATCTGGGCATCTAGATGTGGTGAAGATGAGTTTTGAACTGAGTATCAGAGTAAAGAAGAATGGATTGAAGTGACTGAACCTGACCTGTTGATGGGATCAGACAGGCTGGTCTGAGTGCTTCAGAAGCTGCTGATCTACTGGGAGTTTCACCCACAACCATCAGCTAGGTGATAGAAAGACAACTGCAGCTCAGATAACCACTGGTTCCAAGCAGAACACCATCTGAACCACATGTTGAACCTTGGAGCAGATGGACTCCAGCAGCAGAAGACCATCAGGTGTCTCTCCTGTCAGCTAAGAACAGGACAATTCACACAGGATCACCAGGACTGGACTAGAAGAGACTGGAGAAATGTTTCCTGGTCTGATGAGTCTGGATTTCAGCTGCAACATTCAGACCTTCCCTAACCTGACCTGCTACTTCCTGCTCGTCAGGAAGTTGATGATCCATCTGCAGGTGGATTCAGGGATGCCCAACTGGGAAAGCTTGTCCTAAAGCAGACCTGTAAACACTGTGTTGAGCACTGAGCTCAAATCCACAAACAGACAGGATCACATCCCCAGGTGAGTCAAGGTGCTACAGCCTGATGGGTCTGTAAGCAAAACGGTCGAGGGTCCAGGAGGGGGTTGGTGATGGACGATATGTGGGACAGAACGAGGTGTTCAAGGGACTTTATGAGGCTGGACGTGGCATGTCTCCAGTGATGTGCTGATGTCTGTGAAGACTGTAGACAGCTGATCAGTGCTTCAGAGGGGATGGATGTGGGGACAGAGTCTGGTCCAGATACTTTGCTGGGTTTCAGTTTCTTGAACATCTTAATGACATTCCTTTCCTTTACAGTGAGAGTTGCCATGGGGGGAGAAGGGGAGGGAGCCCGTGTTGTTGAGGGAGGTGTTGTAGTGAGGTCATCTTCAGCTGTGGGCCACATTTTTATTATGTGTTATTTTTCTGACTGCAATGATTCTATGATGATGATAAAAACAATTATACAAACTCAAAATCTTTTAAAAACTGGGATATTTCAACATTAAACATTATTAGAATGTGTTATTATTTTATTAATATTAATATGATCCTTACTATATTATTTTTTTACCTTGTTACACTTTACATGTTAGCATTATAAACCTTACTGCATTAAAATGTATTGAACAGTTTTTTTATGTTTGTACTTTTAAAAACTTTTTAAATAAACCCTTTTAAAAAACTTTTTTTTACTTAAAAAACATTTAAAAATATTTAGTCAAAGGTTCAGGTAGCGACAAATCAAAACTTAAAGCATGCTGTCAGGCAAGTTCTTTGTCCAAAAAAGGCACAAAATACGAGGACGTCACCTCTCCATCTTCCTCCATTGTCAGCTCTGGACCTCTCTTACCATAGGTCTGGTTACCATGGTAACCAAAGACTGCTCCCTTCATATGTTCTCATCTTTCTTCTACGTAGTCATATTTGATCCTCCTAACCGCTCTGTTCCCGTTTCATATATTTTAATATGATCCCTGGTTAGTGTTTGGTTTTAGGAACATAATGTTTATAATCTTGTTCATAGCTGCTGACACAATGTCTCTTTAAAACTTTAATATTTATTAAAATGTTCATAAGTTATTTTAAAAACCCCACAATGCACAAGTCACCAAATATGGTCACTTCCCCTATGAAGGGTAGAGTTTTTCTGCTGTAAATGCTAACTTCATTTCAAGTGTTGTTTTTTATTTCTGTCACTTATTTATGTTGTTATTTATGACATCATCAGCAAATGTTAATTCCTGAATAATTAATAATCAAACCTACAAATACCTGAACACTCCAGCAGGACCTTTATTGAGCTGAACTGTTGCTGCACTTCAACACTTGTGTTTGTTCTAGTTGCAGCTGCAGCAGCAGATTGAGTGAGGTAGGAGTGGTGTCAGCTGCTCCATCAGCATCGTCCTCTGTAGAGCAGAAGTCCTGAGTTCAAACCATCCTCCAGCCTCAGCCTCCCAGTAGTTTGGATTACTGGGTGAGCCAACAGCCCTGGTGAGAAACAGCCAATCAGAGAGGAGATTTAACCATCAGATGACATCATTAAAAACCACAGCACAGCTGATGTCTGATCAGGTAACATTTTACAGTCACATATGTGAGTCTAAAGCCTGGGTCCTACAGTAAACATCGCAGCACTAAATGCACCACATCATGTCAGTTCAATCAGCAAGGCACCGCAGGGATTCGAACCCCGTCTCATTTCTGAGAGTTCCCTTACCAGCGCCTTTTGCTTTTTTGTGATGACATGAACAGGGGAAGCAAAACCTGCATCAATAGGCAATTCAGTTGAAGTCTTTGAAATCTGCAAGCAGATCCAACCGACTTCAAAGAATGCTGTCTTGATACAGTAAAACGAACCTCTTTTTTTTGTGTTTTTTTGTTTTTTATGTTTTTTTTGTTGTTGTTTTTTTTGTTTTTTT
>SSNR01000187.1:1218371-1240061 GCA_006937965.1 Callopanchax toddi
TGAACTAAGACTGTGCCCATTGCATGACATTTCACCTCTTTAACAAGATTTATTTTTCAATTTCAGTCAAAGTTGGCACTTACATGATAAACATATGTTTGAACCAAACAAAGAAAACTTCATGACAGTTTTTACAACAGCTGCCATTTAACTTATCACTTAATATATTGGAATGAACAATTTACTATTTGTTAGTTGAAAATGTGACTAAATGTGTTGAAAATGTTTTTCTCTACGCTATGAGGTTTGTGATGACATTTGCAATCATTTTAATTGGTGCTTACTTAAAACTTTGAACTGTACATTATATTATGTATGTCCATCACCCACATGTTGGCATCTAGGATATTAGAGAACTCCTCAGGGTAGGAGATGTACAGTAGTTGTTTAGAACCTCCAACACACAGCCACAAGTGTAGGACGCTGGTCTTCTTTACATTTGTGGTCTCTGGCTCCATAAATCAGACGAGTATCTTCTGGGAAACATGGAGGTCTGCACCTGTTTAAAACAAGAGAAAATCATATATTAATTAAGACCAAAATAAGAGTTTTTTGATGTTATGCTGTAGTAACTACAGTAAAATCTATATTTTATAATAAAATATTCAAAAGGGAGAAGATGTTCATAAATCATAGATACAAGATAAGAGGACTGTATTTATGCTATTTGGCTGACAGTGTGTGCTTCATGTCCCCATTGCTGATACATTTGATCTGCATCTTTCATATGAAAATAAAACACAGTAACTGCTTTTCTTTACTGTTAGAAAATAATTGTAGATCAGCTGACCCAGCGCCATTGATACTTTGAGTTGACCAACATGCTGTTGTCCTAAATAGGCCACCATACTGGAAGTAAACATCCCGGTTGCTATGAAAATATGTCGCACGTTGCGTAAGAGGTTTTCCTGTTACCCGCGGAATGGGTTATTGAAGAAGCAGTTATTTTAGTTAAACCAGAGTTCTGGTGTGCTAAGTTAACATGGTTCATTAGCATGCACAAGCAGAAATGATGTCAAAGCCTCAAAATATATCTATAGACAGGACACCAAAGTGGCTAACGGAGTAGCATGGCTAACCGCTTCAAACAGAAGACTGTGTTTGAGTGAACAAACATCTAACACAGTTCATTTGCCGCTAAACGCCCACGATAATACAGCTTAATGCATACACTCGGACATTAACAAAGCAAAACGGGACTCACCTTGCAGCATTTAGAGTACATTACACAGCGCCCTGGGAAGCAGAGATGCTGAGCACAAAGCTGCTGGAGTCGTGATGCAATCTGTGCGCACGGTTTGGTAAACTGAGGGTACGGATTAGGAATCCGTGCGCACGGTTTTGTAAACCGAGGGAACGGATTAGGAATCCGTGCGCACGGTTTGGTAAACTGAGGGTACGGATTAGGAATCCGTGCGCACGGTTTTGTAAACCGAGGGAACGGAATAAAATCCGTGCGCACGGTTTTGTAAACTGAGGGAACGGATTCTTCCGACCTGAAATTTATTTCCCTACCTGACCCTTCCGGGGCTCCGTAATAATGAGTCAGATTTTAAAGAAAAAACTTTTTTGACTTGCTATTCAGGGTTTATAGAAGTCAGAAAGTCAAGATGAACAATAAAATTGCTCAGACTTAGAAAATTGGCCACCCTTAAAAAAAATTTTCCTCGCTTGCCGTTCAGGGCTTCCGTAATGAAGTGATTATATTCAGCACAAACATAATGTTCAGTATAGAAAAAACAGCCCTAAATAATTTACACAAGAGAAGGGAAAGAAGGTTGTAATTTGTAAAATGTTAATTTTAATAAGGTGCTGGAAATTCGTGACAGCGGTGTTTGTTCTTTACAGAACGCGAGGTTAAAAACCAAAAGCCAGAACAGAACAGGAAGTATGGCCTCGTTTACAAAATCTACACATAAAATATTCACAGTGTGGAGGAGAGGGAGGCTCAATGCACTGCACTGGGTAATTAAGGCAACACGTTCAAAAAACAACAGACTAACTTTCCTAAACAAGAAGACAAAGAAACCAAAACAAAACGGGCACCTGGAACAAATGACAGCTCCTTTTATCTCGAGGAACAGAAAAAGACTTCTTGTAGCTTTTGTGCAAAACAAAAAGACAAAAATGAGAGAAACCTGTAAATAACAAGCTTGCGTTTGCAGTGAAGGTTTTTTCTTTACACGTGTAACGCAGCGTTTTGTTACAGCTCCAGTTCCATGTCAGATAATCCTGGCAAATAATAACTTCCTGTTCTTTAACCTTAAAGGGATGTTTCAGTCATTCTGAAGTGTGTTTCTGTGTAAAGTGAGAACTAAACATTTGCAATTAGCTTCCTGAACGGCCTCAGTTTGGCAAAATAGCTTTAATGTTTGACGTGACTGATGAGCTAACGGCTAGCCCTAGTGCAGACCGAAGCAGATTGTTGCTTTAAAAAAGCTCCAATCTCAACAGGTTATGTTGATTTGAAACCTTTATACCACAATCAGATTCATATTCCTACTGGAATACAAAGCTGACAATGGCATTGAGGTTTAAAGAGTAATGATCACATGAATCGCTGTAAAATCTGGAAGACTGAGGCTGCTCAGACTAGCCGTTAGCTCATCAGTCTAGTAGGACATAAAATCTGTTTCTTCTAACAGAATCAGTTTGTTTTAAATAATAGGTAAGATAATAATTAACACCCTTTTCACAGAAACACTTTAAAGGGGCCAAAAAATCCCTTTTAGTCAGTCGACTGTCAGAGACCTGCTGGTGTTTTGGGGTAAAAGCTGAGTGATGACAGCATGATGTAAGCCTGATCCCAGTGTGACTGAAACGGTCACAAAACATCCTGGTTTGGACTGCTAACTATTAGTGTTGAGGCATTTTTCAACACATTCTCGCAGACTGTTGAGAACTAAAAGAAAAAAAAACTGTACAAAACAAATTAACACCAGATTAAGGAGACAAATTGACATAATTAGTTATAAATGAGCTGGAAAAGTGAAGAAGGATCTTGTGAATGAAAAGCGCAGGTGTGTCCAGTCACAGTCCACAGCTTTGGTTGGCATCCAGTCATCAATCTGGTGGAAAATCTTTGCATAATTTTCATTTTGAGAGGGTGATAAAACATAATCTAAGTACCTGGCTCTTAGTGACAGGTGTTATCACAGGTCAGCTGATGACAGCGGGTCAGTTCATCCTCTGCAGTGAGTCACAGCCGGCCGTCTGCAGCAGCACTCAAACAAGACGAGGTCTGTCTTCTCTGCACAACTCAAAACATCTAGGCCTGCTCATTGGCTAAGGGAACCATCCCATTATCACCCGTTACCTCCTCGTCAGGGACAGTCGCTTGACGTTGATTTAGAGTTGGTGTGACGTCTCGTTTGTAAGCTCGGAGGCTGTGTCGCCTCTCCTGAGAGATGAGGCAAATGGAAGCAAGCAGCTTCAAGAGCGACTTTAAATATTACATCATTTGTAAACAACAAACAGTCTGTTCAGCTGGGCATGTTTGACAATAATAAATTGTGCACATAAGTTTGTTTACATACAAACAAACCATTAATTAAAAAAATGAAACCATCATATGGCATTGGGTTGACCACACGTCAGGAGTAAACAAGGATGAAGAACAGGTTTTAGCTCTTCTCTGTAGCCCAACTATAAATTATCATCATTATGGTTACCAGTATGTACACATCTTAAAATATTACACTATACAAAGAGCTTCCCACTTGCTCTTCGTCTCCCTTTTCTCCTCCTCATTGTGCAAGAACAGGCATTCAGTGATGCAGATTTTATTCTTTGTCACACAGAGACAAAGACGTCCAGGTAGAGACGATCGTAGGACTCCTTAAAGAAGAGGACGAGGATGAGGCTGAAGATACAGGAGCCGGTCAAAACCCAGTTCAGCCATGCCATATCTAGATGCAGGAAAGAGAGACAGAAACACGTGTAGAGGTTAGGTTTAGTCTTTGGTCAGATGGTTCACAAAGTTTGAGTGGTGGGTTCACCCCTTGGTTCCATTAGGGAGGTTATTTTAGTCTAGCTTCTCACCCTGCTGCTTTGCAAAATAATAAACAAAAACAGGCAAATTATACATCAAAATATGATTAAATTGGAACTGACTTTTGTCAGCAGTATGCTGTGTGATGTAGACAAAATTAGCAAAAGACAGAAACTTGTCTCAACTCTCAGGACTGCTGCTAGCTACTTTCATTACTAAGGAGTCAGCAACACTGCAGGCATTCGATTCAGTTTAGATGATTAATTCAGAGTTGATGTTGGAATTTTGAGCAGTAGCTGCATCTGTAGCCCTCAAAAGTTCTCCTAAATTGCTCTAGTTTGTTTTCTGTCTTTTCATGTTGTGACTTAAAAAGAAAATACATGTCGAGATGCACATTAGATCTTCAAACCAAAGGAAGTCAATGCTGCTTCGAACGTCACCAGAACAGGAATAAACTGTGTTTGTGTTCTGAGAACCAAACTGGGCTCCTCCACAATGAAACATGAGTCATGGACATGTATTAGACACCTAATGAGAGCTGGTATAAAGTGATAGAGAGATTCATCACCAGGACTAATAGTTAATCAATAAGAATTCCTGACATGTTGTCTAGTAAATAACAGCCTCTTCTGTCTTTCAGAATCATTCAAAATAATTCAGTGATATTGGCAGTGTTCCCTCTTATCATTGACCTACACTTGAACCTAAACATGATGCAGAATGAGGTGTTCTATTTTCTCAGCTTTGTTCAGGCTCCATTAAACACAGGAGAGGTGCTCTGGCTGTCTGTGCTAATGCTGAATCTGGAGGGCAGATTGGAAGCTCACATCACCACTGAACCGTCTGCATCTTAACTCGGCACCGCTAAGACAAACAAGCTCCCACGTTCAGCCCTACTGATGCACACTGCGTACGTTCTGAACAAACATGCAGTAAAACCAGAAATTCAACAGAATTCTATAAATCCACGTTTTGAATGCATCAAGTGGGCTGAGTGTGACCTGTTTGGTGAAAGAAAGAACCTCAGAGGCTGTGGTGGCAACAGGATGCTGATTGGTTCATATCAGCCCAGACTAAATATAGAGAAATCAGGTCGTAACACACAGCGGAGGCCTGGAGGCGCATGCCAGGACACCGTGTCACAATTCACACTGAAGTGCAATTGGCAAGCTTTTATAGCATCATTAATCAGCCACTCGTATCGATGCGTAAACAGGTAGGTGGACTGCACTGGGGGTAAATTAACAGCTCAAACACCTTTCAGTTGATGCTTCATTCTAGAAAAGAACAAAGGTGGGATAAAAGGTGTGACGATAAAGGCAAAAGACTAAGCTGGGGCAAGAAGAAGGTGGAAGGGGGGTTTAGAAGAAAGTGAGCTGAAGGATTGGCTATTGGTGTCTACCAAGAGAAGTCAAGAGTCCTGCAGCAGCCTCATTAATCAGGAGTGTGTGAGCTGGACAGCAGAGGACCCGGCATGGGGGTAGGTTAATGGTGTGTGTTTATCTGATACACACTCTCCACATAACTCTGTCTCTCTTTCTTTTCTGACTTGTCCAATAAATGCTGGAGAAATGCTAAAGTAGAGCTAAACAGGTAAAGACACAAATAAATGTTTTCCTCAAATTTTATATTGCAAACTATTATCTTTATTATAGTATAATATATTACTATATATTAAATAGTATCACATTATACCACATATAGAAAATCACGTTTTGATTTTTTAAAACATTTTTAGTTATATACACCAGCAACAGATTATTGGTTATTTATATTATTATTTATAACTTGATTTGTATTCTTCCCCATGAATCTATCATAAATATTACTTTTCTCTATTCAGTTTGATTTAGGTGCATTTTAAACTGTCAGACTGAACACTGGAGAACCAAGTCCAGGACTGGATTTAAAAGAGGATTATTAAGAGACCAGTCATAGACTACAAGGACGCTCAGATGGATATGAATATTAAGTTTGTGTAATGAGGTTTTAAGGCACACAAACCCACAGAAACTGCACAAACATTTCCTAACACACACCCTGTGGTGAGAGAAGAGGAGTGGACTCGCGTATCTCAGCTCCTCCTTTAGAATCATCTGCAGAAGGTGTGTGTGTGTGTGTGTGTGCGTGCGTGCGTGTAAATAAGTAAGAAGTAAGTAAGTAAGTAAGTAAAGTTTATTTCTATAGCACCTTTCACAGAAAAAATCACAAAGTGCTTCACAGAAAACAGAATCAAACATGATAAAACAAATAAAATTAATAAAACAAACAAAATATCATTACAAATCAAAATCATTAAACAACAACAAGAGAACATAAAAGAGTTATTTAAAAGCAGTTTTGAATAATTGGGTCTTCAGCTGCTTTTTAAAGGAGTCCAGACTGTCTATACAGCATAAAACTAAAGGAAGGTCATTCCAAAGTCGCGGTGCAACAGACTGGAAGGAGAGATCACCTCGACTTTTAAATCTGGTCCTTGGAACTGTTAGGAGATTCTGGTCTGTGGACCTGAGGACTCGGGTTGGAGCGTACGGCTTTATCAGTTCAGTAACATAAAGAGGAGCTTGACCATGTAGGGCCCTGAAAGTTAGAGTCAGGATTTTAAAATGAACTCTACATTTAACAGGTAACCAGTGCAGAGACCTCAGAATAGGAGTGATGTGATCTTTTCTGTTTGCTCCAGTGAGGAGCCTCGCTGCAGAGTTCTGGACCAGCTGAAGGCCATAAAGGGCTTTTTGGTTCAAACATGTGAAAAGTGTGTTACAGTAATCTAGACGGGAGGAGATCAAAGCATGAAGAACCATTTCCAGTTCAGGTTTTGACACCAACTTTCTCAGTTTGGAAATATTTCTCAGATGATAAAAACAGTTTCTGACCAGCTGTTTTGAGTGACCTTCAAGAGACATTGATTGGTCGAAAATAACACCCAGAATCCTCAGGTTTGACATTACAGCAGAACTTAAATGTCCAATATGTTGACTGATCAGAGGGACCATCCTATCAGGGGCAACAATAAGACATTCAGTCTTTTCAGGGTTTAACTGAAGGAAGTTCTTTTCTAACCAGTTAGTAATAGCTGACAGACACTCCAGTAGTTCAGACAGTTTGTAGAACTCTGAGTCCTTGAAGGAGCAGTACAGCTGAATGTCATCTGCATAAAGGTGGTAGGAGACATTGTGACATCTACTAATGATCTGTCCAAGAGGATGGATATATAGTAAAAACAGGAGTGGACCCAGAACGTGTGTGCGTGCGTAAGCCTCGACATTTTGTAGGATTTTGACCAAATCATGTCACAGACAGTCAGAATTGAAACTTGTGTTTTTATTTATCTCAGCTTGTTCTGGGGATGTTGAGAAGTTGTGCAAAATGCAAATAAAGAATGCACTGATCTGAACCTAAATAACAACACTAAGGTGATGATGCAGCAGGAACAGGGCCAGCAAATGCCTGGAAAGGTAGAGTGAAGCCAAGAAAATAAATAAATCAACTGGTGGAACGTAGAATTGGGTTATTAGACAACAAGTCAGGAAGGTGGCTGAGTATGTATTTAAAAAGCATCTTTTAAAAGGGGAGTTTTTCACATTATTTTCTGTAAATGGGTCTGCGGAACAAGGCAGCTGCAGGTGATGAAACTTTAGCAACAAACAATACATGACTCCCTCTGTAGGAGGTGTTCATCACATTAACAGCTCATTACGCTTGCTGCTACCGTCAGTAGAGCTCTGCTGCAGATCAACAGGAATAAGTTGACAGGCTTCCTACAACCTTTAGGATTCCTAATAGAGGTCATAGGTCACTGCTGTGTTGTGACTAATGAGGATTTAACAGATTGAAGGGAGTGGGGTCCCACCTGATGATGAGTAGAAGATGGAGAACAAGATAAACCATCAAAATAAAGCTACTTTTTCCATATGGTGCTTTTATGTAGAAATATTTTAGACTAATAAGTTTTGAGAACTGTACAGTAGACAGATCACTGCTGTCACCTCCTTCCTGGGAGTCATTCCTAAAGTGGAAAAGCAGCAAATGAAAAAAGTTTTTCATTCTCTCAGGAATGATGGAAGTCTACAGTGAAGGTGGTTTGTTTGTATTTTGAAACACCTCCACACTCTTTATGGGAGTTTTAAAAAGTTAGTCTGCACAGACATTTAAAACTTCAGAAGAGAATGGAAACTTTAGCAGAAATGGGTAAAAAAAAGTCAAGGGACTAAAGAAATGCAGCAATTATTTTTCAGTGCTGAATAATTTGTGCTTCCCCACCACGCAGGAAGACTGACAACACACAGCTCAGAGGAAATCTCAACGCCACCCTTTGAGTCTCTTCTCATCTTCCTCCACAGGCACTTTTGCTCCACAATACCCCTCTGCTTTGCATTCTGCCTGGCACTTTGCGTTAAATGATACAAACACACAGCAGATGAAATCTAAAAGAACAACAAATGCAGATAAGTGGCCTGAAGGCTTCGGCCCTGTTATCCAGCCACATGGTTCATGGACTTTTGGATTATTTTAATACGAGAAAGTCAAGAGGCCAGTTGGAGCTCATTGATCCAAAGCCGGCCCCTCACACACATTAAAATAGACAAGGAGGTAAATTTATCCACGGCTTTCTGCTTTCAGGAAGGAGCCGCCATAATTCAGAATGCCTAACGAGGCCGAGGGCAGCCAAAGGAAAACCTTAAAACGGACTGTAAACTGGAAGGAGAAGGAAATCTTTAAAGGCTGTAGCTGCAATTTCCAACATTACAGGTTAAAAGGTTTTTAAAATATGAGGCTCATTCATGCTGATCAGTTCTGATCATTATTTGTCACTTTCATAATGGGACCATGGCGAGGAGGAAATTACAGTAATGAGAGCCCATTTAGATATTCCCAAAAGAAAATGTACTAAATCCTATTCATCTTTGCAGGAGGATGATCTCCTTCAGAAAAAACACTGCTTTACAGACTGGAGAGGAATAAGAAGTTCCTGAATAAACTTTAGTGGTGCCGCATGGGGCATATTATCAAACACCATCTCTCATAGCAGGGTTAGGCCTTCACTCATACAGTAAATATTCAGAATTTATCCAGTGGTAAATGTACATCAACCAAGAGCTGAGGAAGAAGGAGGAAAGAGGAAGAGGAGGTGGAAGAGTGAGGAGAGTAGAGATGAGGAGCAGAAAGAAGGAGTGAATGGAATAAAGGAGAGCAGTAGGAAAATGGATGAGGATGAAGGTACCAGGAGGTGATTCTGACTCTGATGCACAACATCATCATTTTACAGACAGATTCTCTCTCCGCAATAAAAGACTTTTGCCACTAGCGCTTTAAGGTTTCCATGGTAACCACATCCGTCAATCCCATGTATGGTGCAACACACACACACAGACGCACAGAAAAGGTAGAAAATTATTCAGTATACTACTTGTGTTAGCTGCCAGTGATCATGTGACCTTAGTGGGGAGATCAACATTCTGTTCCTCTAAAAACTCAGAAATTGGTTGAAACTTAAAATGTGATAATAACGGTTTAAAAAATGATTAAAAATGACCTCCATATGTTACAGTCCCATGTCCTCTGACTCGTTTCTGTTTGTAGTTGAAACAAAACTGTACAAAGATTCAGGAAGATTTCAATAAAAAGAGGTATTTTGTTTTACTTTAAGTGTATTATTCCAAATGCTGATCAATGTAGTTTCACACTTCTCATGACTGAGCTGGTTGTTTTGATGTATATTTTGTGAGTTCAACTTCCACTTTGGCTGCATTGACCTGATAGCTGGCAGGTCAACACATTTAGTCCTTATGTCTAATTGAATAACGCTCTGAACTAAGTTCACTGAAAAGAATAAAAATAAAAGAATGTTGAATAAAACAGTTAAGTATTATTACATTAGTTTTGCCATAATATTAGTATTATTTTATATTATTATGATATTATTAATTAATCAATGATTGCCTCAAATGAATAAAAAACAGAAAAGAGAAAAAAAAAGAATTGCCTTTTTTAGGTAGAAAGGTTAAAGTTGACAGAAAAGTTCTATGAAGCCACGCAATGCTCTGCTCTCCAATTCATCCAACGACAGGCGCCAACAAAACAGGGGCTACACTGGTTACAATGAAGAAAGTGACAGTTGGATTGTTTAACACTGAGTTGTGCACACAAACTGAAAGGAGATATATTTTTAAAATGATCTAATTCATTATTTTTGGTGTCTGGAGTCAATACAAATTAAAACTTTAAAACAAAAGCAGAAACAGTGTTTTAATTCTGTCGTTCTTAAATCACTCAGACTGGGTGAACTTAAAGCATCGCGGATCAAGCTTTATCTATCTATTTATCTATCTATTCTATTTTATTTTATATGTTTATCTGGGTTATGGACTGATAGTAGAAGCTGATATTTGGCCCCCAAACAGGTAAATGCTATAAAACACAATGAAAAAGTCAACTTAAGGAAAATAAAAAGGCTGATTGCTTCAGCAGTCATCAAGTCACTACAAACTTAAATTCTCACCCTGAAACCTGATGTAATTTCTTTAGATCACAGCAGGTTATTTTTCTTGTCTTCACCTTTGGTTTCCAACCAGATTCAGCCTGAAAACAGACTGCTGTCAGTGCACTATGGTAACTGGAAAAAGCTCAATTCTTCCCCTCTTTTTGGTGATTTGCTGCAGACACATAACCTAACCAGAAAGAAGAACTCCCTTTTAACAGGAAGAACTCTCCAGCAGAACCGGGCTCAGAATGGACAGGGCCTTCTGCCTTGGTCAACTAGAACAATCAAAACATTTATAGTTCCTTTAGTTCTGACTACAGATAATGATCATACATGGCCATGTAAACAGACACCATGTAAGTAGATGGTAGATGGTGATCCACCGGTGCAGACGTTCTCTGCAGACTGACTTTACACAGCCTGCAGGAGGAAGAAGTCTCCAACATGAAAGCTTTGATGCATCATTCTCTATTTATCAACATCATGGTGAGAAGTGAAGAAAAGAGAAACAAAAGCCTCCGTCTTCTGGTTTTGATCTCTTCCCTACATGTTGCAGAGTGTGTCGGCATCCATCTCAGCACACTAGATCCGTCTCAGTTACCCATACACACAAGCACATCAATATCTCCACCACACACACACACACACACACACACACACACACACACACACACACACACACACACACACACACACACACACACACACAGAGCTGCCTTCAGCCATACCATGTAATCAATCATTCAGCAGAGCAGAGAGCAGTCTGGGCAGAGGAGATGTCATGTATTCTTTATAATTCCTGCTCGTCTGATTGTGTCGGCCTGCAGCAGTCCTCCTATCTACACCTGATAAAACTTTTTGTCTCATTTATGATTCATCAACACACCAACACACTGCTGCTTCAAGTATTTCAGAACACAAAGTTTGTCACCTGGATTACCATTGTCAAACAGCTTCAATTCTGACTGTGAAAAATTAATCAGCACAAAACGCCTCAAGTTTCTTGGCTCTTCATTCTCCTGTAAAACATACAGACCCAGACTGACAGCGTGCTTCACATTTACACCTTCTGAACGGTTTCTGCAGGGCTGCACTAAGCAACTGTGCTTTATACAAAGACAAATAAGACTGACTGACTTCTAATCATATAATGGTTTACCTTGGAAAGGTCAGATTTAGTAATAAAAGAGTAAAAAGTTCATTTTGTTTAACTTGTCCGTCTTGAGGTGAATTCTACTGATTAGCACCGGAAAATACAGAAAACTAAACAACATCAGGCCTTTTACACTGATTATGACACACTTTTTTGATGGAAAAACAGAGTATGCTAAATCTGATGCTGTAAGTGGCTTAATCTATGGTAATAATAATAATAATGTCATTCACACTTTAACAGTGTGAAGAAAAATGTAACAAAAAACACTGTTTTGTTCACTTATTCCTAAACTCACACACAAACATCACTGACCACATTTTATTGTTTTTCAACCTTTTCTTTAGCTGCTGGTTTCGTCACATCTACCTGAAGGAAAGAAACCTCAACCCAATTATTTAACTATTTTTTGAAGTAGCAGGTGAATCAAACATTAAGGATATCAAGGCTATGGTGATACGTGGTTACTGTGTATGTTAGGCTTTATAAACTATGGGTGCTGTCCGTGGTCCTGAATGATCCAAATAAACTCAACAACGTTTAGCTGAAGAATCAAGTCTTATGTGAAATAAAGTACAAATGTATTTAATGAAGAAGTCTTTATAATTGGCATTTATTAATCAAAGCCAAACGTCCAAGCTAAAAAACATGTAATAACTGGGTAAATGCTAAAGAAACACACTCTGTTTATGTTGTTAGCAAATGATCTGGTCCTGATTATCAACATATCTGCTTGTTTGTGACAGAGAGCTAATTGGTGCTGCTCTTGGGAGGTTGATTGGGTCATTACAGCTACAAGATAGCAGAGTTCAGAACTCAGTACATCAGAGGATTGGACAAATAAGGGATTGTTTGTAGCACTGCAGCCTCACACTAACATACTTACTGTCTCAATTTTCTATAGATAGAACAACCATGTTATCATCTCTTGAAGGATGCATATCAACCGCTGCCTTTCATGGCAGAGTTTTAAACTAAACCTATGTGTTTTAACAATCATGAACTCATTCAGTCTTTTGCTACTAATTCATAAAGGTTTTCCTACTGTCTGTAGTTAAACTGACAGAGTTTTAGCCATTTTAAGCTAGGTTTGATTAGCTGTGGCAGCCATTTTGAACTCTAAAGTGAATCAGCTGTAGATGAACATTAGATAAAGACTTTTTGAGAGTTTCATTCAAATTCTTCAGGTGGTTCAAGAAATATTAACACAACAAAACAAAAATACAGACATACACAAAAACATTGCTGTCTGTCTTTTAGCAGCAGGCAATAAATCTATTATTAAAAGAAACTATAGACTTTACTGAAGGAACAGAAAACGATCTCTGTCAGAATTATGATACTGATGTCAGGTAGCAGCTGACAAAAGCTTCGGAGTTATGGCAGAGACTTGGAGGAGGAGGGTGAATTTGGAGTTTATGAATATTTATGACCTTCTTATTAACTCAAGCAAACGGGATGGAGAAAGTCAAGAGAAGAACGCATCTCAGCAGCTGATTGGAGCTTTGATGTTGGGAAACTTGCAGAGAAACTGAAGCACCGTTGGCAAAGATCAACGTGGAGTAAAACACACACACACACACACACACACACACACACACACACACACACACACACACAAGCAGCTGCCTACATCTACAACTGAGCGCACAAATATAATTTTGTTTTCTCACACTGAGATTGCAAGGCAGAGGAGCAGCAATGACATGCTGTCCTCTCTGCTGTGAGCCTGAATCACTTTTTCAAACTGTTTTACAGCCAGCTCAGAGATAAAGCAGAGGGTAAATTATAATAGAAAGTTTGTTTCTTTTGTTGAATGTGCAATTTGGCCTGGAATCGGATTTTCCTTCTGCCTGTGTTTAGCTGCAAAGTTTAAACTCGGTTTTTTGAAAACAGTGAAGCCCATTGCTTAATGTGGTAAAACACAATTTAAGGGGGGGACAGAAATATTAAAAAAAAAAAACACCAAAAGAAAATCAAATTTCATTCTTTAAAATCACAATAATCAAAATAGAACAATGAGAAATACAGGTTTTCAAACTCCACAGAGGAAAGAAAATAAACTGAAAATGAAATTTACAGAATGAAGGGATGCATTTATTCATGTTTAGAAAACGCTGCAGACCAAACCTGTTCCAGCATTCCAGTCTTACCTGTGCAGTAAAATGTCAGGAAGAAGAGAAGCAGGCCAGAAGCCAGGTTTCCAAGAAAAGTGACAACTCCGCAGGTGATGCCCTCAGGAACCGGGTACACCGTCTCTATGAAGAGCTCGAAGAATATCGGCACGCTGCTGTTGATAAAAATTCCAATCAGGATGCAGGACGTGTACAGGATGGCTGTGGAGAAAAGATAAACAGTGAAAGCGTTTATGAATCGTTTTCATTTAAATAATCTAATCCCACATGACCAGTTTCTTAAAAATTACAGCACAATGGTAAAGTTTTAGGAGCAGCTGTGATTTATTCAACCTTCCACCATCTCCTGCTCTACCATCTTTTACAAGCAGAGATTTATGACGGGCCCTCGTCCTCAAACAACATTCCATTTACAAAGTCAGCCCTCAAGGTAGCAATTTACCTGAAATAAAGCCAAAATACTGTAGGTGTTTTGACAGTAAACGGCCATCGTTCCAACCCAATTCCATCATCTCTGCTTGTTTTTTCTCCTGCAGTGTAAAATGATTAGTTTAATTTGTCAGTTGTGTCACTTGAAATGTGTTTTTCTGGCTGCCTGGATAATTATGATGCTCCTATTTCATAAGCTGTTTCAGAAATAATTGCTTTGAGGCAGAAGGCGCTCGCAGCAATGGAAGATGTGAGCTTACGGCGCGATTCTTTGTAACTGGGTTATGGGTTTTATGTTTAAACTCTTTATTTTTTGTAACAGACAAATGTTTTTCAGCATCAGATAAAAAATGGAATATGTTAGGATTTAACTTGGGAAATTTTCCTTATGATTAAAAATACCTCCGAAATTCAATAAACAGATACATCAAGCTCTGGTTTTAACTTTTGTTGCAAAAACTGCAAACTGAAAACAGTTGTAGGTTTTGAAATCCGGCTCTATTTCCAGCTCTCCATGAGGGTGAAGTATTTATAGCAGTCTGGCATGAAGAGTCACAAAAACATTCTGATTGCCTCAGCAAAGCAATTCAGTTTCAATTTCTTTTTCCGCCATATTACTGGTTTTAGTTTGCTTCACACTCTGCCTTAAGATCAACTTATTTCATGAATTCCACTGTGTAATAAAACCTAATTTCTCAGTCTCTTGCCAGAATGCACAGGTGTCCACAGCTCGCCTCATATGGTGTGTGTGCATGATTAGAATGTTAAGGTCTCCTTTGGGATGCCTTATTTTCCATGCATATAAAAGTTCACCTCACCACATCGTTTGTGTGTTTGGTCTGGATTCAGCTGCAGCTATTTAACTGAGTCTTTAGTAAAAATATTTGACTGAGCTGGGAGATAAAACTATCACCTCTGTAGCACCCTTCATGTTCTTCATCTTCACTAAATGGTTTATGTGATATATAATACCCACACATCCCTGTTAGTTACAGTGCCTCTGAGGACCATCACGTTCCTGGAAATCCAGGCGCCTCTAGGCAGCCATCAAACGCAGCTGACTCCCCTGCCTGTCTTTACTCAACTCAGAATTTATCGTTTTTCAAACACCTCAACCACAGCACTTTATCCTCATGTTAGAAATTGTAATTGCACATCCCAAAAGACGAGGGGATCCCTTAAAGGGAGCAGATATATATTAAACTGTAAGGAATGCAGTTCTCTGAACAAAATCATTTATATTTGCAACAGTAGTTATTGTAGGTTGGGTGAAAATATCCAGTGAGAACTAGAACAGAAATCTAGTGATCTGCTGCCTCACAAAGACGTTGAACCTCAGCTCTGGTGTTCTTTCTGTGTGGATCTTAAAGTCGACTTTTTCTTCATTTCCAAAGTTGTTTTGCTTCTTATCTGAGGAGCTCTCGTAATCCAAACAAAAAAGAGCAAACTTCCAAACTGTTAACTGTATGTTTTCAGCTGTGTGAGTCTTTCTGAGATCAGGTGATTGATCAGTCCACTCTTCACCCTCAGAAAGTTCCTGTTTTGATTTGTTAGTTGTTTTTTCTTTAACTCTTTGGAACATTTTCTATTTATTTCAATGTTTCTGTCTGGGCCTGAGCAGACAGTGCATCTCTGAAAGCTTCACAAATCATCCAGCTCTCTTTGTCTTCTCTCAGGTCACCAGTGACTGATAGTCAGTGACTGATCATAATATCATACAACTGGAGACGTTTCATACATGATTAGATTTTGACAGATACTAAATATTTAGGTGTTTGTTTTAACTTTCGATTACGATTGAATTCTAGTTTCATATTTTAAAATCTTACTTTTTGAGAACTTCAGTATTTTTTTTATTTAAAATTGTTTTTTTTAACCCAGTCTTTGTCTTATAGCTAATGAGGCGTATGAATGGTTTGTTCCTCTGAGTAAATCCACCCTGTTTGCTCTGCTGAAGTCCTTACTTTATATCAGAGTTGGATGCTGATAGGTCTACCATGTGAAAAGCACTCTACTCTTGGCTGGATGTTGTTGTTTTTTAACTGGTTAAAGCAACAAACAATCAACAAACGCAGCTGTCTCTTGTGGAAGTCTTTTGCTGGACTCACAAATCCATCTTTTTTCCCTCAGAATGTCCCAAATTGCTCACTTGTGTGATCATTCTACTCCTCTTACCTCTTTGTAATCGAGTTGTTTTGCAGTCTAAGAATGAACTATAGCACAAGAGCTACCAAATACACGTTTGTGTCCATGAAATAGCTTTATTGTGTTGAGCATTTTAAAGATCCAAAATGTAAAAAAAGAATCACTTCTGATTCAGATGCTGCTTCATCTCAAATCCAACCTAAGAACCTGCACTCCAAGCAGACATTAAATATAAATCCTTAACTTGCAATAAGGACTTTTGATAACCTGTTAGCATAATAAACATAACTGCTGGTTGTCAAAGATGCTCTGACAATAAGACGATGACAGGTGAGAGTTCTTTCTAATATTTTCTTTTCTGTTTTGTAGTAAAATAAAAAAACTGAAGGTAGGAAACAGACAGCAGTGAAGTCCAACTGAAAAGTTTCATGCTGATTTTCCCAAACTTCACCAGGTTACACACACGTGTGTGTGTGTGTGTGAGCGTGTTACTGAGCTGGGATAATAAGAGGTTGTGGCCGATTTATTTATTTTTCTGTAGCAGAGTCACACCACCCTCTAAGGTGAGACACCAGACAGAGGAACAAGGTCGTAGCCTGAATACATCAGAACGACCGCCGGCGTCTGGGGTAAAAGGACGAGAGCTAGAAGGAGAGCACTTCCAGGATTAGAGAAAGATGATGGATGATCATAACTAGAATCAGTGGTTTAGAAATACATACTGATGTGCTTCTTAGTTGGCTTAGACTGAGGAAGTTAAATCCACTAATGTCCCTAATGGGTTTATCGCTGACATCTATTGATTGATAGTCTCTACTGAATATGTATCAAATATGCAGAACAGACTGTGACAGTGGACATTTTATATTTCTGCTCATTTTGACGTTGCGCTCCAACATGCACAATGAAGCAGAAACCCTAAGGAGGAAAGAGTGACTAAGCTTTATTGTTTTTGAGGGAAAGCAGGCGAGCTGGATCTCAAAGCCACCTTGGAAGTGGTGCTGATGTGGACCTACCTGTGGTGGACGGCAGGTGGGTAAAACTACTCAAACACGTGAGCGTGAACCAGGTGGAGGACAGCGAGGCTCCTGCTAACATCAGCACCAGGATCAGCTTCAGCATCCCACGGATAGAGTCTGCAAATCTGAGGGGGAGGGGAAAAAAAACAGACGTTTATTTACATTAAAAACTGATATAAAGCAAAAGATACAAGCAGACACGATTAGTGGAGTGAGTAAAGACGGCTGTTTAGAAACAAAATGCATCCTTCACAAACATAAAGAGCAACTATGCAGTTTTTCTCGTTCCGTTTCTTCCTCGAGTTGTGTCATAATATATTACTGGGGATGTGCACTCTTTCACAGAAAGTCTGGATCAGTTCTGTCACCCCCACTTGCTTCTGAGTGTGTCAGTTCTACTTCTCATTACACAAAGAGACACTGGGCGTACTGTTGATTTAATCTGTCTCACCAGCTAGGCAGGCAGTGTTTGAGATGCACATTGTATAATATTGTAGAAGACAAGCCATTGGGCCAATCTCAAAGTGCTCTCCTGAGTCTTGTGGTTTTTCTTTGTAGGCTTTGCTAAACCCTCCCAGTTCATTAGCTCCTCTCTGCTCCTCTGGCTAACACATATGTGTACACTTGAGAAAGATGAGATGAAACTAAAGATGTCTGTAGCCAAGACAGAAACTAATTACTTTTGTTTTGTTGCACACAAACAAGCACTCGGTGTGCTGCAGGAAAACGTCCTCTGGACTGACAACATCTAAAATGTCTCCACTTATGACATTTTTTGTGACAAAATCACCTTTTCTTGAGATTTCATGAACTGCCTTCCACAGCCTCAAACTCTGTGTGCAAAAAGACATCAGAACCTGAATATGTCCTCAGACTTCTGAGCACAGCCAGAAGGACATGTCTTTCTGATCAGAAGTTTCATAATTCTGGGTCCAGAGTTGCCAAAACTCATGGATTTTACTTCTCTGCATGAAGCTACACTTCTAAAAACTGCATCACCCATCTGCCTCTGACTGGCTCACGTCTACAACCCTCAAACGTCTTTTGGTGCCAGGGTTGGACAAACTGTCCTTTGATTGTACTCTGCAAAGCTCTCAACTCTGCAAAGAGCATCACAGGCTAACCCCACTGTATCATCTCCAATCTAATTCTTTATGCAAAGTAAGAAGCTTATTTCTGATGCTCCATCTCTGGTCCCCGGGTTACACTGGATCAAAATCTTGGTCACTGATTGCTAAATGTGTCACGCTCTTCTTAGATTTCAGTGAGCAGCCTGAAGCCTTCAGAGACCAGTGCCTTATAATTATTATAACAATAAAAACGTCCTGTTATTAGATTCTTCAGATTTAAAATGGGTGCATGTTCAGTCAAAGGTTTGGCACACAATATCTTATTTCAGTCACAAGTTAACATGCACTCATCTTATGGATGAATGTCTAACTGATCTTTAAATAAAGATTTTAATCATTCTTATTTCAGTTTGGGATGGTTATAAAACAAAAAACTTGGCAGATTTTTAAAAAACAAAAACTGGGTGCTCTGGTTGGAATTTATTATAGATTTTCTGTCTTCACCACAGGAAAGAGTTACAGATTAAAAAGCCAAATTTAATAAAACATTCATATTCACTCACATACGTATGAGAGTGTAAAGGTTTGACTGCTATTATAAACCTAAAACGATTACAACCTCATTCACATTCTTTCACAAACAGAATGAAGAAGTTGTGCTTTTATGGAATTCGTTAACCTATTTTAGGAAAATCTAAGAATAATTTAATAAAGCTGACCATAACGATTTACATATCTCCAATATTGTAATTTCACCTGGCTGCTACTCTACTAATTGAGTAAATAAGGTAGTTTAATCTCATGAGGTCAAGTTAAAATTAAAAGTCGATCCCTTACGCTCCTCTAACAGAATTTATTGGCCGTAAAGATGGGATCATCGAAGTAATCTAGAATCAAGATTGCATTGTCTGCTCTCCAGTGCCTGCAGGGAATGATAAAATATCACCATTAGCATGATATTATCATTAGGGCTTTTCTGCATTTTCAGCAAGGGATGTGCAGCAATGAAAGTATACATTAAGATGACCAACATGCAATCACACATTGTCCCCGTTTTACAGGCTAAACAAACTAGGCAGGAGCTGATCTGCATTTAGTTTTGCTCCATTTCATTTCATCAATGTACCGAGGAGGTCAGACCTTCATGATGTAAAGAAGACTTCAGTTTATCAAAGGCTCTCCCTCTACAACCTACAAGACAGGATGCAGCTCTGCACTAGATCTCACCAAGCTGACGGTGTGATGGAATCAGAGCGAAGGTTTCAAGCCTGAGGAGCTTCAGGTGCACAAACTACCACTACTTAAAGTTGTTGAATCAAGGTCTGAGCCACACAAGTTTCACTGGAAACACACACAATGTGTCTTTGAAAAGCCATGGTTGTGTAGGTAAGCATTTAGAGTCAGATGCCAAAAAGGTTGCGCACTGCAGGAGCAGAAGGCACTTAAAACGTGTTCCTTTTATTTATTTATCCTTTATTTAACCAGGGGGTCCCACATGTCTTTTTCAAGGGGAAAACTGGTCAAAATGTCACACTATAAAAAAATTCAGGCTAAAAATGAAGAATTTAAAATGAAATAAAACAAGTTAAAATCTGTGACATGTCATAAATACAAATCCAGCTTAAATATAGCAGCTGTGTTAGTAAAAATATAAAAGTTTGCCTTCTGTTCATTTAAGCTGTAAAAGTGTAATACAACGAAACATTGTGAATAGTTTATGGACCAGAGTTTATTTTACATCTTAACATGAATATCTTAGAGCTGCTGGTGAGAAAAGATTCAAAGACTAAAAGTCTCTGAGGTAACAGGAAATGACAGGAATTTAAGGCGGTGAGTGAATTTTGCTTTAAGAAACAAAAAGAAGAAAAGATTGTATTAAAGGAATCAAAACTACAGTTTTGTTTCTTCTATTTCAGCTCTTGAAATACTGTTTGAAAAGATGCCTCTTAATGCTTGACTGGATGAATGGGCTTCGTTTCTAAAGACGTTTCTCAGTCAGCCTGGTGACTCAAAGAGTTTCATGAGAATAAATCCTTTAGTAATGGTTGAATTTTAACTTTGACCATGTTCTTTACACTTGTAAATACGTCCACCTGAAAATATACTTAATGTTTTGCTTAACTAGTACTGTGAATGTTTTTACTTCCCAGTCATATAAGTGCAAAACATGAAGTTTTGAAACCTTAAAGTTTTTCACTTCCTTCCACCTACTCACTGCAGGCATTTTCACCCCAAAAATCAGAGCTTTTCAAAGTCCTCTGATGATAAATGTGAAATGCTGGCCTTTAGATTTCAGAGTGGATTAGGAATTTGATGTATGTGGGCTCAAACTAAGGCCAGGGCTGTATGGCAGTAAACAAAAATAACCTTTTGTTCTTTTGAACTTTTCTGTCTTTCTTATTTTCAATCTAAACAAGTAGCTGCTCACATAGTAAGAGATATGATTAGCAATGTGTTCAGACAATTAATGCTTCAGCTCTAAAAATGTTGGTGTGACTGAATCAACAGGACATCACTGCAGTAACAGGCTTTGTAGATGTATTAATAATAGGAAAAATCAATTAGCCAACATTTAATTAAAGCGGCTCTCTGGAGCATTTTTCTATGTATCAAAGTTTTCTAAATGTTTTAAATGATATTTCAGGTCTAAACTATGATCTATGGGTTGAGTTCCACAACATCTGTCATTCTGATGAAGACCCTCCTTCCTCCTAGAGACCCCTTTCCATTATTTCTTGCCGCCGACATTTTTTAGCCAATGAAATTCAAATTTCTGCATTCTCTCAACATGCATCGACCAAACCTGTACCAGTAGGGGGCGCTGTCGTACAGGACGCTCCGTGTGTTCCTCTGTTTGCGTCTCAGCCTCACGGCTCATTTCTACTAAAAACCTACCCATTTCCCAGCTAAAGATGGATTTATTTTTATTTTTAAACCTTTCACCTCACAGAATGGCAAGGCTTGACAGGATTACGCATTTATTTTGGTCAGAAAGTTCATCCAGGGCCGAGTCAAGTTCAGCTTCAGAGTCCAGCAGCAGCTCTCTGCTAACAGAGCTAATATCAGAAGCAGCAGGGACAGAGAGGGCTCATCAGACCCTCGTAGTATTGTTGGAATAAGATTGTGAACTGTGAGTGATTAAACCCTACACATTGAGCGGTACAGTTCATGTCCGAAGTATATGCGCCGGACCGGACGCGCGTGTCGAGATGTTCTCATTCATAGCATTCGTTTCGATGTCTCACTATGGGATACGCCCCCCCC